>PVKA01019741.1:0-14048 GCA_004027165.1 Ctenomys sociabilis
ACACACACACACACACACACACACATACATATATATATATTTTTTCCCCTTTGGCGGAATCAGGGATTGAAGTCAGATCCTTGCACTTGCCAGGCAAGCGCTTATTCTACTGAGCTATCTCCCTAGCCCAGGCCCCAAATTTTTAAGAAATGCAGAAGCAAAACTGGCATTAAACTTAAGGTAATGGGTGTGGAGACAGCTCAGCTGTCTAAGCACCTGCCTGGCAAGTGCAAGGACCTGGGTTCAATCCCCAACACCACATGCCATGCTGGCCACTGAAACCAGGTATGGTGGTATACACCTGTAATCCCAGTATGGGGAGGCTAAGACAGGAGGATCACTATGAGTCCCTGTACCAAATAAATAAAAGATTAAAAAGAAAAAAATAAAACTTATGGAAAACAAGCCTTGTCATGAGGGAAGATCTGGAAAGCATGGTCCATCCATTTGAACAATCTCAAAGTAAGAAGAAAACTAAAACTGAAATAGATCAAAGTGCTGGTTGTGTTTTGGCTACCCCACAGAGTTCCCTGAGCCTCAGTTTCCCCAACGGCACACAGTCTAACCCCAGTACTGTTAAACCTAGAAACAAATTCAGGTTTCCTGGCCTTGACTGTGTTGCCAGGGACCCTGGGATCCCTGGCAGGAAGGACAGAGACCCAGGCTGCAGCCTGAGGGTTCTGGAGCATGGAGCCAGTACTTCTGCCCAGCCAGCCTCCACAGGTAGGTAAGTGAGATGGCGACATGGGGGACCACTAGGAAAGTTTGGGGATCCCTGTCCCATGAGAGGGGAAACTGAGGCTCCAAAATGGATATACTCCTGACTTTCAGGATGGTGGCCTTCCAGGGGCCAAAGCCAGGTGCAGATGGGCTCCACCTCCCAGGACCAGGACATGAGTCCGGGCTGCTGTGTCCTAACCAGCAGCCAATGTCCGCCTGTGAAGCGGGCGCAGGCGAGGACCAGCCCCAGTGCTTGGGCCACACTGAGCCACACTCACCTCCAAGCCCAGGTCCCAGGAACACGGATGCCGAGAGGCCGCCATGCGACTCACTGAAGTGGGCGCCTTCACTGTAGGTCTGGGGAGAGGGTAGGGGTGAGGGGCACTAGCACCAGGCCCAGGACACAAACCTGAGTCTTGAACCCAGAGGCCTTGGACATAGTTCTGACCCTTCCAACCCCCATTCCAGGAAGGGGAACCCATTCCTCACCCGGCTTGGGTCAAAAGAGGAATTGTTCTGGTCACTTGGGCCCCAGGATCCTGAGGTGGCCCGGTCCTCAAGACCTGCAGGGCAAAAGGAGTACAGAGAGCCTTCCTTAGCCCTCTGCAGCCATACCTGGCAAGCACCTAACCCAGCTGGTACTGACAACACAGCCAGGAGCCGGGGTCCCACAGAGCTTAGACCATACCTATTAGGCCTACAACCTAGCAGCTTGCTCTCCAGCTATCCACCTGTCAAAGTCTCAACCACTGTGCCCACTCTAAGAGCCCAAACTGGAACTCCCCCACACTACCAGCCCCATACCAGGAATCAAACAGGACCTTGCACTTGCTAGGCAGGTGCTTATGCTCTATCCCTGGCCAAACTGGGAATCTTGTTCTGGCCTGACTAATCATACAGGATTGGGTCATATGTTTTAGGCATACTCTTGTCAAACCTTTTGAGTAAGGCTCATGAGGCCCTCGAAGGATAGGTAAAGAATAATGAATTTTTTTGTGCAGCAGAACTGGGGATTGAACTCAGGCCCTTGTGCTTACCAGGGAAGCACTTATTCTACTGAGCTATCTCCCCAGCCCCTTGAATAATGAATTCTACCGGGCATGGTGGCGCAGGCCTGTAATCCCAGCACTCGGGAGGCTTAGGCAGGATTGTTTTGAGTTCGAGACCAGCCTGAGCTACAAAGTGAGCTAAGGCCAGCCTGAACTGCACAGTGAGACCCTGTCTCAAAAAGACAAAAAAAAAAAAAAGAATTCTAGTCCCTGGCAAGTGGGATATGTGACTGGAAAGTGGGTTGACTCTCCGACAACCAGCTGCTGCCATCAGAGTTGCAGGGCTACCCTTAGGGCTGTGGACTACCCACCCTTCAGTGTGGCAGAAGGGCAAAAGGAGGCCCCAGGGTTGCTGTGCCCTGCCCTGCGGGGACAAGGTTCCTCCACACACCCCCAGAAGCAGGGCAGGGTGGGTGGGGCCTTATCTCCCAGAACATTCGAGATGTACAGCTGCCTCTCCATCAACCTACTGCTGCCATCAAGCTGCAGATCCCCACTGTCCCCCACGGCAGGCTGCCTGACTCCCCTGCCAGGGTTTCATCTCCTTCTGGGGCTCCAGAGTTCAGTTCTCTACAGAACAGCCAGCCCCTTTGGCGTGCCTGTCCCCATCCACAATAAATGAGCCTATTTCACAGGACAGGGGTGTCTGTCCTACCAGGACACCCCAGGCTCCCCAAGTTCCTGGCTCTGCTTTCCTCACCCACCCTGCACCCTCTCTGCCTACCTTCACATCTTTCAAATCTCATCCTTCTATTTCAGTGCCTTGTGTTAACCATTCTCCCAGGAGAATTGGTGTTTAATTGTCATCTAATTTGCATAATTATGCATATTAATCACAAAGTCTAGTGAATATTCATGTCACATTTAGATTTTGTTTTCAAATCAAAAATTTCCAGCATGATTATGGGTGGGGGCTGGGAGCCTGCCTGGGACAGCAGGAGCTCCAAGAATCTGCCTGCCATCTGTTGCCCAGTTTAGGGGTATCTGCACCCCATGAGCTTGAATGCCCTCTTGGGTTTCTGGGGAAGGAGGGGCAGACTAGCTAGGTGACTCTCGTGTCCTTTTAAATACCTGCCCCCATCCCTCTGCTGTTCACAGCCCCCTTGGACAGCCAGGGTCATGATATTGTCCACACTCAGGACACCTACAGTGAGCTCTACAAGGGGCCGTGACCCTTGAGCAAGGATACACAATTCCTTCCCACAACCACAGTGTAGGCCAGCCCCAAGGAGCTCTCAACCCCAGCACTCCCAGAGCCCAGCAGCAATGAGGGCCTACTTGGGTTCCTAGATAGGCCCTGCTGTGCCCTTTGGCACACTCCCTAGCCAGCCCCCATCTTCCCTCTTCTACAAGGGACAAAAATGAGAACTCCTCCCCCACACACTAATTCAGATATTAAAATCCCCACTGATTATGCATTTTAATAAACCACATGAATATTCATTATACCATCCTTCCTCACACTCTAATTAAAACATGTTAATAGAATAAGATGATCAGAATTGGGTACCATTTTCCTATGATTTTTTTAAATGCTGGGGGAAGCCTGGGTGGCAGGGGTAGAGAAGACACAGCTCAGAAAGATGCCCAGAGATGGGGATCTGAGGCCTGGCTCACCCTGGTTAGGTTCTGAGTGGATTCCCTATGGGGACAGAGCTGCCCACCTGCCCAGGGAGCTGCAAGAATAACCTGTGGCAGCAGCAGCAGGGAGGCTTCCCCATCCCCTCTTTCCTTCTCCTGTTCGAGTCCTGGGTGGCCCAGGCAGATGTTCCCTTCCTAAAGGAGAAAGCGAGCTTCAGAATCCCTCAGGAAGTACTAGTTTCAAGTGTCCAGGGATGGCAGACTCCAGACCAAGTCTGTGCCCCATGCTCTTTTCTGTAAATAAAGTTTTGTCAGGCAAGGCACAGGGATGCACCTGTCATCCCAGCAGGCAGAGGGTGAGATAGGAGGATCAGCTCTGGCTCAAACCTTGCCTGGGCACCCCGCAAATTAGCAAGCTCCTGTCTCAAAATTAAAACTTAAGGGGCTGGGGCGATGGCTCAGTGGAATAAGCTCCTCCCTGGCAAGTGCAAGGACCCAGTTTAATCCCCAGTTCCGAGATAAATAAATAAATAAATAAAACAATAAAACTTAAGGGGGCTGGGGAGATGGCTCAGTAGGATAAGTGCTTGCCTGGCAAGCACAAGGGCCTGAGTTCAATCCATTTCCTCCAAAAAAGAAAAAGTTAAAACTTAAAAAGGGCTGGGGATGTAGCTCAGTGTGAAGACCCTGGATTCCATTCCCAGTATATAAAAGGAGAAAAAACAGTTTCACTGGCACCCAGCCCATGCGGTCGCAGACAATGATGGAACTGAGTCGCTGTGATAGACATCCCCAGCTACACAGATGAAATAACCACTCTCTGGCCCATTAGAAGACAGGCTGCCTTGGCATGGAGGAAGACTGTGGTGCCCGATCAAAAGACCTCAGTGCCAGGCACAGGACTGTGCCAGAGACAGCAAGACACAGGGCAAGATGATGCAGAGCAAGCCCTCTCCCTGGGCTCCATCCTGGCCTCTTCTCTTTCCCACAAACTGCCTCAAAATGGTCCAACAGCTGCAGACCCCAAGGTCAGGTACTCTGCAGCAAACTCAGTCAGAGCCCTGAGGATGCTGTCCCCAGGAAGCCTACCTGATGGGTGTTCTAGAAACCAAATCCTGCACCCTCTCCTAACCCTCCATGGCTCCCTGTATGGTTTGTATTGAGGTGCCCCCCAAAGCCTCACGCAGTCATGGGGCGGCTTCTAGAGGCTGTGATTAATTTATGATCCAATGCTGGGATTAAGAATGTGAGTGCTGCTGGGATTAAGGATGTGAGTAGGGCAGACAGTCTGAAGGCAATATATGTTAGGGGGACAGGCTTGGCTCTGCTCCTGTTTTTTTTGTTGTTGTTGTTATTGTTGTCGTTTGTTTGTTTTGCGGCACTGGGGATTGAACTCAGGAAGTTATGCTTGCTAGGCAGCACTTAGTCTACTGGGCTATCTCCCCGGTCCTGTTCCTCTGGTTTTGCTCTTGCTGTTTTGCTGTCACCCTCTTCTATGTGCCACTCTGCATTGGGCTGAAACATCTATGAAGTGTGAGTTAAATAAACCTTTCCTTCCTTAATTTTGGGTGTCCAGTATTTCATCCCAGAAACAGAAAAAAGTAACTGAGACACTCCCCAAGACTCTCAGCAGAAGACCAAATTCCTGTCCTGTTCTTTTCTCCCTCTGACAGAGTTGGCCTTGCCTGTACCACTGAGTTGCAACCCCAACCCTTTTTTAAAAAACCAAGACAAGGCCAGGGAGATAGCCTAGTGGAATAAGCGCTTCCCTGGCAAGCACAAGGGCCTGAGGTCAATCCCTGGTTCCACAAAAAAAAAAAAAACTAAAAAACTAAGACAAGGTCAGGTATGGTGGCACACACCTGTAATCCCAGCACTCAGGAAGCTGAGGCAGGAGGATCCCCATAAATTAGAGGCCAGCCTGGACTATGTAGTGAGTTTAAGATCAGACTAAACTACATAGAGAAACCCTATCTAAAAACAGAAGAAAAAAATTGAGACACAGCTGATAAGTTGCCCAGGCTGGCTTTGGTCTTGTGTTCCTTGATCTTGCCTCAGCCTTCAAGGTAGCTGGGATGACAGCTGTGTATCACCACAGCTGGCCCACATCTGCAGGCCTCCACATCTGCAGATGCCATATCTGTGGTATACACCAAGCAAAGATGGAGAACATGCAGAAAAAAGAATGCATGGGGGCCAGGGAGATGGCTCAATGGAATAAGTGCTTCCCCTGGCAAGCAAAAGGACCCGAGTTCAGTCCCTGGTTCTGCAAAAAAAAAAGAAAGAAAAAATGCATCAGACTGAACGTGTGACTCCTGTGCTTGAAATCACTTCCCAAACAACTTGGCACAGCAGCGATGGACCCAGTATCTGCACCGTTTGAGGTACAAGGAGTCCTCTAAGATGACTCACAGGCTATAGGATGATGGTGCAGGTTCTACACAAATACCAGGCAATTTTACACAAGGGACTACAACTCCCACACGTGTTGGTGTCCCCAGGGAGCCTAGGACCAATGCCCCATAAACAGAGGAACAATTTCAGTTAATTATGACTTCGGTCACAATGTCACACCACGATCCCACCTGAAACACTGAACAGTACTGGGCATAGTGGCAGATGGCTGCCTTCCTTGTTATTTGGAATGCTGAGGCAGGAGGAACATTGTGAATTTAAGAACAGTCTGGGCTCCTTAGTGGGTTCAAAGCCAGCCTGAAATGCATAGGGAGACCCTGTCTCAAAAAAGAAAAAAAGATAAATAAAACAAACAAACAAAAAATAACTATCTACCTGCAACAAGGATTTCATAAATCTCCAATAAAGCTCAACTCCAGGGGAAATTTTTTTTTTAAGTTACGTAAGTATCTACCATATATGGAAAACATGTATTACTGACACCTGTGGGATATAGCTACCAGGGAATCTGAGGAAAGTGTATAATCCTCAGAAGCCTGGTTATTAAATAAAAGAGAACAGAGGGGAAAAAAAAAAAAGGTCTTCAATTTAAGTCTGGGTAGGGGGTGAAAAAAAACAACTTTAGGAGGAGGGAGGGAATAAGATCAAAGGAGAAAAGGAATAGCAGGCAGTCAATGGAAAAATATCGGTTTTCCAATCAAGCTGAGTCCTTGCAAGGAAAGTCAATAAAATAGATAAAGCAGGCAGCAGCGGCATCAAGGGCAAAGGGACAGAACGGGAAGGGAGCTGTGAGGACCAGGACACAGGCCCAGAAAAAGCAAGGACTTCACAGATCAGGAGTTCTGTGTCTGCCTTTTAAAATGTGGCTAAAATGAATGAATCTTGTTTTCTCTTTGACACAGGGTCTTGCTAAATTTCTCAGTTTGGCCTTGAACCTTCACAGACCTCCCCTCATTTTTTATGTATTTGTTATAAAAGGGTCTCACTACGCAGTTTGGACTCATAGTAATCCTCCTGTTTTCAGCCTCCCTAGCACTGGGATTACAGGCATATGCCACCATGCCCAGACTCAAATCGCTGGTTCAGCACATACTACACACACAAAAAATTGATGCATGCTACACAGTGCCAAGAAACACCAACTCAAGTTACTCTGCTTTTGCTTTTGAGACTGGTTCCTGCTAAATTGCTTGGGTTTAGCTCAATTCTGGTCCCTGTGCTTGCCAAAGCAGGCGCTTAGTCTCCTGAGCTATCTCACTAATCTTCGGTATGAATGTTCAATCCTCCTGCTTCAGCCTCCTGAGTAGTTGGGATGACAGGTGCACACCACCAGGCCTGGCTTGAGTTTTAGTTTTGTTTGCATTTTTAAGAAAATGCTAAGCTAGGTGTGGTGGCGCACACCTGTCACCCTAGCACTGTGGGATGAGGATCATTTTGAGTTCAAGACCAGCCTAGGCTACCAACTGAGCTCAAGTCCAGCCTGAGCTGCACAATGAGACCCTATCTCAAAAAGACAAAAAAAAAAAAAAAAAAAAAAAAAAAAAAAAAAAAAAAAAAAAAAAAAAAAAAAAAAAGGTATGAATGAAAGAAAGCAAGAAAAAGAAAAAGCTAGAAGGGGCAAGAATGCACAGCACCTCTGCAGGTGCTTCAAGGCGGTTCCCTGTGGGAGAAACCATTCATGGGAAATGGAACACGGCACTGCAAGGGTGCAGGGCAATATTCACTGTGTGTCAGACAGGCCCAAGGCACCATGATAAGGACAGACAGAAAGGCCTATCTGCAATCCACAGCCACAGTAGGCTTGTGGAAAGACCAAGGAGCCACTGTTAACAAGCCAAGTGATCCAGGGAGGGGTCCCCATGGGCACTCTTGCAGCACAGGAGATGGAAGTAGGGGAGACAGCAAGGGAGAGCAAGGGGGCCATTTACCTGTAACTCCAAGGCAGGCAAACAATGACGCCTGCAGGTGGACAAGGAGGATGACCCTGACTCGCCACCATGGAAATGCCAAGACCCTTGGAAGTAACCTTCTCTCCAAGGAAGCGTGATAACACATAAATCAGCGTGACTGAGTGTCCTGTACGAGTTTAAGGGTTTGGGCCAAGATGCAGCTCAGTGGTGAGCACTTGCCTAGCACGCGCATGCTGCTGGCTTCCATCCCTAGGCCCACAAAACAGACACAAACAAGATATGCTGGGTGCAGTGCCACATACCTGTACTCCCAGCTACAGGGGAGGCTGAGACAGCAGGATCTCAAGTTTGAAGTCAGTCTGGGTCTCAAAACACAACACAATACAACACAACACAACACAACACAACACAAAAGGGCTGGGGATGCAGCTCAGGGTAGGGCAGATCCCTAGCTTGCACAGGGCCTGGATACAGCAAAAACAAAGACAAAATCCCACAAAGCTACAATGAATAAAACTCAGGTAATTAAGTTTTCAACAGCATAAGTGCCTGCCTGGCAAGCACAAGGTCCTGAATTTGATCCCTGGTATTACATGCTGTGTTGGCCCCGGAACCAGGCATGGTACGCAAGCCTGTAATCCCAGCACTGAGGAGGCTGAAACAGGAGGATCATTACAAGTTGGAACTGCACAGTGAGACCCTGTATCAATAAATTTTTAAGATAATAAAAATAAAAAGATTAAAAGACAAAATTCACAGCTAACTTGGCAACTTTGGAAGGGCTCAGAGACATTTCAACCCCTGCCTGGCATTTACACTGTTGCTGGCTAGCTTAACCTCAATGCTTTTGCTCACTCCTTTTTATTCTACCTGCTCTGATAGTGCACACCTAAAGGCTGGGGCTGGCCCTCGTTAAGAGTGCTGGCCAATCAACAGGCACCACTGTCAGCTTACCAGGACACGGGCAACAGTCATACCTGTGTGCTACTGAGTGTGTCCAGAAGATGACTCAAGATTGGCACATAATGCTGGGGGTACAGCTCAGTGGCACAAATGCCTACCTGGCAAGCTCAAGGTCCTGAGTATGATTCCCGGCACCACACACCCACACACCCACACACAGAATTGGTGCACAATAGCTGGGCCTAAGTAACACCGATTCAAGTTGTTCTGCTTTTGCTTTTGAAACTGGTGCTTACTAAACTGCTTGGGTTTAGCTCAAAATCATAATCCCTCTGCCTCAACCTCCCACTAGGGCCTCCTGCTGGGAAGACAGGCATGCAAAAGAATGCCTGGCAGGTTGTTGATCTGTATTAGGTGGCAGTTAAATAGCTGATCAAGCATAATAAAAGACAATAAAATGCTAATCACCATGGAGCCTGTTGGCTGTCACCCCGGCAGTTTGGGAGGCTGAAGCAGGAGGATCTCCAATCTGATAAGCAACTGAGCAAGAATCTCTCAAAATAAAAAACATGAAGGGCTAAGCCGGGCATGGTGGCGCAGGCCTGTAATCCCAGCACTCGGGAGGCTGAGGCAGGAGGATTGTTGTGAGTTCGAGACCAGCCTGAGCTACGAAGTGAGCTCAAGGCCAGCCTGAACTGCATAGTGAGACCCTGTCTCAAAAAGACAAAAAGTAAAATTAAAAAAAAAAAAAAAAAAAAAAATAAATAAATAAAACATGAAGAAGGGCTAAGGATGTAACTCAGTGGCAGAGGCCCTGTGCTCCACCCCTCAGTACCACACTACCACACACACACACCCCCATCAATCAATCAACCCATCAGTCACTTTCAATAGATAGTAATAAAAAGTAAACAGAAAAAGAACAAAGTACTGAGTCAGCCCACAAGTTGGATTTCTCCAGAGAAACGGAGTGACAGGTGCCCATCTCAGAGGAAGCACACCGTATAGCAGACAAGGGACAGATTGGGGGCTCAGAGGACAAAGAGGCAATGACAGGGCCATGGGAAAGCCCCACAGAACCTTGACCTCAGACTGGGCGCCTCCTGCCCACAGTAAGCAGAGGGATGGCACTGTGGGGCCAGGTGAGGGTGTAGGGACTTGCCTCAAACACATCTGTGAGGCCACAACAAGGTCAGTGTGAGACACTGCCATGGAGTAATGGGCGATCACATCCTAACGAGCTCACCAGAGTATGGGAAGCTTCAAGAAAAGGGGATCTATCTACCCTGTGACCCCACAGGAGGAGAATGGCCACCATCAGACCTCCTGCCCCCCCATCCCCGGGTTCTCCCTGCTCAGGGCCCTTGTTAGACCAGGGCAGAAAGTCAGACATGAGCTCAGCCTGGGGACCTAGATGCCCATACCTCCCTGGGCATGGTTATGCCCACCTGGGACCTGGAGAAGGGATTAATACCCCTTGTACAAACTGTCAACCCAGGTTCATAGAAGTGCTGTCACCTGGCAGGTGAATGGTGGCAAGAAAGTAGTGGTTCAGTTCAAGTTTTAAAGTTAGAAGAAAAAAAAAAAAGGCTAGAAGTTCCCTGCTGCTATAGGGTAAATTGGGGAGTTGGACCAACCATGCTACCGCCCTCTAGACAGAGCCAAATGGGGTCCCTGAGCTCTCAGATCTACTGCGCTAGGGGGACAAGGCCAGGAGCAGCCACAAACATCCAGTGTCCTCAAGGTCCCTGACCACGCCAGGCATCTAGGAGACAGAGACAGCCAGGCAGCAGTGTCCCCAACAGACGTCCCTGAACCCACAAATCATGGCTTTGGCCAATGAGGGTTTGTGGAAGGCCAAGATGGGAGGGGACACTGTGGCTCAAGTGGGCCGACATGGCTCAAGTGGGCTGATGAGGCCTAGGGACAAGGACAACAGTGCAGAGTTCTGAGCCCCCAGCTGCCCCTCTACGCCCAGCAGGAAGTGTCACCCCTCTATTCCAAGGGCAACTTCCGGGGTACAGGGGGCCTTGGGGATTTCCATGCCCCAGGGAGTGCCTGTCCAGCTGGAGACCACTTCCTCAGCAGGAGGGGAAGGCCAGCGAGGAGGGGCACTGCTATGGCCTTCTGGTAAGGGTCCAAAGGCATGGCATCCCTTGCCACCCCCAGGATACTTGTCCTGCCCAAGCCCTTTGGTGACCCCAGGTCTCAGACGGAATTCCCATCCCATCCAAGAATAGGAAGGACATGGCAGGAAGTCTCTGATCCTAAGTCCCCAGAAAATTACTAACGCCCAAAAGGGGCCAGAAGTTCGGAGAATCCAACACAGACCTCAGGGTACTCCTATCCCTGCCTTTCTGCCCACAGCTTGACCTCTGCTTACCACCTTCTAGCTTTCTACTATCCATGTAGAGGGACCATCCCAAGGCTGCTCCACCTCAGAACCGTACTCACGCCGCACGTCCCCATCCAGTCTGCTCACCTCCCCAGGCCCCACACCTCCCCTGCCCGGCTCCAAGGTCCTGGCCTAGAGCAGCCTGCGTCCTGCGACAGCAGCAGTTCCTGCCACCTTCCCTTCACCACCCTCTGGCTCGCACCCTTGCCCATCCTGCCCACTGCAGGCTCAGCAGCTGGAGTGACCGACTTGCTGTGTCCGCCTGGCAAGCTTCCTGTTTCAGGGTGCCAAGTCTCAGACCTCAGTAAGCCCCCTCAATTGCGAGAACAGGATGGCTGGTCATCCAACGGCCAGACTCTGCACACACCAAGTGCCTAACACATCTACGAACAAAAACAGCCAGGGTCCCAGAGCTCAGGAGGCTGAGGCAGGAGGATCACATGAGGTGATTCAGCCTGGAATACATAATGAATTCAAGGCCAGCCTGAAGGGGCTAGCAAGATAGCTCAGCAGTCTAAAGTGCCTGCTTAGGCAGGTGCAGGGGACCTCAGTTTGATCCTGGGTACCACATGCTGTGCCAGCCCCACCCTCAGGGCAGGCTGAGCTGGCAAAAAAAAAAAAGTGCTCGCTTCTGCAGCACATATACTAAAATTGGAACGATACAGAGAAGATTAGCATGGCCCCTGTGCAAGGATGACATGCAAATTCATGAAGCATTCCATATTTTTCTTGTATGATACCAAAACATTATGAAAACAATTTGCAACGTATTAATTTATCAAACCGTCTTGTTAAGGTGTTTTAAAACTGTCTCATTGATATTTGCACTTCAAAAAAATTAAAAAAAAAAAAAAATCAACCTGAACTACATAGCAAGACCCTGTGTCAAAAAAACAAAACAGCCTAGGAAGCTGAGGCAGGAGGGCTGCAAGTTTGAGCCCAATGCAAGCAACTTAGTGAGATCCTATCTTAAAAAGGGAAAGAATTATAACTCAAGGCAAAGGCCCTGGCTTCCATCCCCACACTATTGGGGCAGAAAAAAAAAGCAGTCAAATTCCAGGGAAGCTAAGAATATTGGGACTCCTGAGATGAGAGCCACTTTGGCCAGGATGGAACAAAGGGACAGTGAGGCTTATCTGCCAGGCCACCCTGTGAGCCCAACCCCCCAATAACCATTCCACAGTGCCCCAAGGGACTCTCAATCCTACCTGAACCTCCAAACTGAGCTCCAGCCAGGGAGGTGGGCCGGCCCTTCCCATTGGCCACAGGTAGTGGGAACATCTGCAGGGACAAAGGATAGCAGTGAGTGGGGGCAGACAAGAGCCCAAAGCCACAGTCTTGGTGCCTCACAAGATCTGAGGCAGGGCAGAGCCCTCCAGGACACTGGGCACTGAGGCTGAGCAAGTGTACCCCACCTCAGGCAAGATCAACCTCACCTCCAAGGCTGCCATCCCTAAAGTGGGTACAGCCCAGGGAATCCTCCTGCCAGGGCAGGAAAAGGCAGAGATGCTGCCACAGTGTGGATGGAGAGAAAACCTGGGGGTCCATTTCACCCACCCTCAGCTACAGTGTCCAGGGCAACCTTAAAACCCTGTGGGAAAACAGGTGTGGTGACAAAGGCCTGCAATCCCAGCACTCAGCTCTCAGGAGGCTGAGGCAGGAGGGAGACTCTGTCTCAAAAAAACAAAAACAAAAACAAAAAAAAAACAAAAGACTGTGGGAGGCAGCCACAGTGGAACACACCTGTCATTCTAAGTGCTCTATGAGGGGCCAGGGAGATGGCTCAGTAGAATAAGTGCTTCCCTGGCAAGTGCAAGGGCCTGAGTTTAATTCTCAGTTTCACCAAAACAAACAAAAAACACCAAGTGCTCTACAAAGCCAAGAAAGAAAAGTTAGGAGTTTAAGTCCAACTCAGCAACAACACTCCTGTCTGACACCAACAAGGACTAGGGAGAAAGCTCAGTCCCAAAGCCCTGGGCTCAAACCCAGGGGAAAAAGAAAAAAGAAGAAAAAAAAAAACAAAAAAAAAACACCCTAGTGGCCATTTCCCTGGAGGGTGGTGGTGGATACAAGTCCTCCTTCCTCCCCAGCTTAAGAAAGCAAGTGCCATGTTCAACAGGCTGGTAGGTGTGGCTAGGGACCCTTGGGCCCAGCACCCCCCAGGACTGTAAGTTCAAGGAAGGTAGTTATAGGTCAGGTATCCCGTGTGGTTCAGGGTGCATGCCACACCCCAGCAGGTCAAACAGGGGTTGTCTGTCAGAAGGGGAAACTGAGGCTTAGAACAACAGGGTGGAGATGGAGCCCAGATATCCCAGAAAGCAGCACTCGCTTAGTAAGGGTGTGGACCCAGCAGCAGCCACCTGCCCCCTCCCTTTGGCTCACTCCTCCCCAGGGCGCTAAGTCCCTAAAGATTAAACAGCTTAGAGCTGCATTAACCGGAAAGTCCCAACATCAACAAACCCTTTCACCACAGAAAAAACAAACCTGGTCCAGCCCTGCCCCAGGAATGGGTTTGAGAGATTCACCCTGCTCAGGGTTTCAGGAGTTATTGAGCTGGAGTTGGAAGAGGGATCCCTGGGAGAAGCCAGACCCGCTGTCCCCAAGACCTCCCTGGCCAGCCAGGAGAGGTAAACTGAGCATCCTCATTCAGGACTCAGGGGTCCCCGGAAGTGGGGTGCTGCATTCTCCAGAAGGGGAAAATGAGCCCTCTCTGGGATTATCCAGGTCACAGCCAGGTTCTTTCTGGGGTTCCCTCTTGAAGATCTTATGGTGCTCCTGTGCAAAAGGCAACTGTCCCAGCTGAGAAAGGTGCCTCTCCTATTGGGGAGCCTGAGGCCAGCTCTGGGGAAGGGTCTGGCCTGAAGCCCCCAGACCCCTTGGGAAAAGATAGAACCTATTTTGTTGTGAGTCCTCCACAGCTCCATGGACCTGGCATGGACAGCGGGTGGAGGCGGGAGGTGCTGGGCCATGTCCTTGGGACCCTATGATCAGCTGAGCCCATCCCCACCTCTCAAAGCCTAAGTTACCTCTTCTGCCAAATGGACTGAGAGCTCCAGCCACCTGGGAAATTGTGAA
>PVKA01019741.1:14148-41621 GCA_004027165.1 Ctenomys sociabilis
CCCCCCCCCTTTTTTTTTGTTTTGAGGCAAGGTCTTGCTAAATTGCCTAGCCTGGGATGAAATTTATGATCTTCCTGCCTCAGCCTCCGAAAGCTGCAAAGACAGGAATGTGCCACATCTGGCTTCTGTTCTCCCTTTTAGCCAGGAAGCTCAGGTCCAACTTGAGATACCAGTAAGACTTCAACAGTGTAGAGACCCTCTGGGCAGAAGAGGGATGGTGGAGGCAGCAGGGTGAACACTACCCCCAAGCTGGTCTGTTCCGGCCCAATAGACTGTGACCTGTCAGTTTAACAAAAAAAAAAAAAAAAACCACCCAAGCACTGCTCCTCATTACTCAGCCAGGGAGGCAAAAATAAAGCAGGGCTTCAAAAATACCAGCATGGAGCTTCCGGAGTATAGACACTCAGAGCCAGCCTGGCATGTTTTTCTGCAGGGTTTTAGTCCGAGGGACTCATCCTGGAGAGGTTGTCATTGAGACTGCAAATGCCCCTGACCCCTTTCAGACGCCAGGGGCAGAGCAGATACAAGGACTGGGATATAAGATATGGTCCCCATCTGAGTCAGAAGAAAAAACTATCATTCTTGGGTTTTTCAAGGAAATGTTAACATCCCCTCAGCACGAGAGGCCCCACGGCACAGGCAGGTAAACTGAGGGCCCTCGGGCTTTCCACAACGTCCCCGACCTCCTGGCATCCACAGGGGCTCTGGTTCCTCAGCCTCACCAGGCTCAGTGGAGCTGTGTAACTCCAGGAGCCAGCACACAGAGAATCCATGTACATGACTGGAAAGGGGTTACTCAGGGATGGGCAGCCCATACACCTGGTCTGCCATGTCCCCCTCCTCCAGGGCCCTTACTCACCTGAACTCCCAGCAACTGAGTCCAGGCAGCCATCAAGTGACAGAAAGGATGATCTCTATTATCTCTTTCATTCTCGTCCAGAGGGTGGGGCATGCTGGTCCCTCACCAAGGGTCCCCAGAGAGGGTCCACTCGCACCTGAGACCCCCCGCCACCTCCTTCCACCTGCAGTGAAGCTGGAGACCCTGGCTGCTCTCATTCTTCAGATCAGAGTGCCAAGGCTACCACCCACTCACACAGCCAGCCAGGGGCTCAGCGTCCATGCACAAGCTGGAGGCAGCCTTTCTTCTCTTTGGGCCTCTACTTCTCCATCCAGAAAATTTCAGGATGCACCCATTTTACAGCTAAGAAAAGGTTTTGCATACCCTTCCTGATATACAGACTCCACTAAGGGGACTCCAGGGACTTTTCATTCCAAAAATTAAGGACAATACCCCCATGGGGTCCTTTTGACAGATACCGCTTTCCGCTTAAAAACTGGCCTGGGGCCGGGGAGATGGCTCAGTGGAATAAGCGTTTCCCTGGCAAGTGCAAGAGCCTGAGTTCAATTCCTGGTTCCGCAAAAAAAAAAAAAAAAAAAAAACTGGTTTGTGAGACTGGGGGTGCAGCATAGTGAACATTTTCCTAGAAAGTGTACACTGCAAAAAAAAAAAGGGGGGGGTAAAAGAGCTGGGTAGAGCTGGGTGTGGTGGCACACACCTGCTGTTCTGGCACTCTGGGAAGCTGAGGCACTACGACTGCAACTTTCAGCCCAGCTTACACAACTTAAACCTGTCTCAACATAAAAAATAAAAAAAGGGTTGGGGATCTGTCGTATGAAGGCCCTAGGTTTGATCCTAAGCACCACAAATTAAAAAGAAAAGAAACTAAGGAACAGTAGAACAGGAAAAAAGAATCAAATTATATCAAGTACACCTAAAATATAAAATCTAACAGAAAAAAGAACCTGCTGAGAGTAGAGGGGAGAGGTCTAGGCCAGGTGATGAAGGCCAGGCTGGGGTACAGGCTCACCATGCTGAAGTCCAGGAGGTCACTCAGCTCCTTGTCAGTGCCCACCGGCGCCATCCTCTGGGGTTGGCTCATCCTTTGGCAGGAACCAGGGTGGATCCCTGGCCTAGACACAGCTCTGCATGGTGACAGGGACAAGGCAGACCCAGGGAGATGCAAGAATGTAGGAACACACACAGAAAAATGGAAAGAAAAAAGATTTGAGTAACTGTGGCCCCAGACGACAAGGGGGAACAGGGAGGCTGAGGGTCTGCGAAACGTGGGGCCTTGCAGGGGAAGTGGTTTTCTTCAAACCAGAGATCCCTTGCTGATCTGAGGATGCAGGGAAGCTGGGATGCCCAGGTTTTTTTCTGGAGCTTAAGGGGCCCAAACAATGAGGGAGAATACAGATGTCAACTCTCCTGCAACCACCAGGGTTTGCACAAGACCCACTTAATAGAATGGAATCAGGGGGCTCACCATCTTTCAGTTTCAAAGACCCACATGCCATCCTCCCCTGGGGAGGACTGGCCCTGGGCCTGCCTCAAGAGAAATATGGTAGCCTCTCCAACAGCCATCAAAGTAGTCTGAAGACCCTGACCCCAAATCCCAAGCCAAAAAAATTCACAGGTCCCAGGGTTACAAAGTTCCCTTTTCAGGGAGGGCTTAATTAAGTAGGGAAGGGGGGGAGAAACCCTGGCTACACTCCCTGCCCAGGAAAAGCTTCCCTCAACCTCACCCTTCCTCCTCTTTTCCACTCCCCGAAAAATCCAACTGAATTCAGAAAAGAAAAAGAAAAAAGAAGTGATGTTTTATTGTTACGGTGTATCTGGGAATTATTTTTATACAACTTTGAAAAACATCCCTCGCCTCTTCCCACCCCCGAGAGGAGTGGGGGTCCAGGAGTTCACTGTAAGATCCGGGCAGGGGCAGTCCATTCTAGAGCAGGGACTGGGAGAGCCACCTGCCAAGCGCTATCCCACCCCAGGAAAAGGCGAGAAGCAAGGCCTCCCTCCCAAAACACTTTTCCCAGGCTTCCCCAGGCGGGGGCGGCCCAAGAAACCACAGCGACTGGGGGAGGGGAGGGGGTTCCGAGGACGAGGGAGCCCCAACTTAAGCGTAGGCAGTCCCATTTGCCAACTCAGACACGGGTGTGAAACAGGCGCCCCGGTGCAACACCCCCTCCTACCCTACTACTTTTTTTCCCTTTTTGAGGGCGTGTGAAACTGACTTTTTTTTTTTTTTTTTTTTTTTTTTTTTTAAGTTGTATGAAACCGCACTTTTTTGTGGGTAGTTGAAACCGATTTTTCAGACTGACTTGGGGAGGGTTAAAACGGGCTTGTGGATGGGGCGTTAAAGAATTCTGGGGTATCTTAAAAACTTTGGGGAAGCTAGGAACAGACTTGAGTCAGGTTTGAAACCACTTTAGGGGCTCAGCTTGAGGCGTCTTTTATTAGGGGGACCCCCCGCTTCTTGCCCAGCAGCCAGTGCGTGCTGAAAGCCCTTTGAAGCTTGCCTTGCCCCCACGCCGACGCGCCCCGCATTCACGCGGAGCAAATGACTCCGCCCCGGGTCCCCCGGCTCTCCGCGGGTCCCCCCGGCCCGGCCCTGCACCCCGCGCCTGTGGAGCGCGCAGCGGCGCCTTCCCCGCGTAGACAAAAGGCCTCTTTTCCTCTCTCGCTCCCGCTCCAAACTCCAGCCCCGGCCCGGCCTCTCCCTGGGGAGGGGGCGTCTCGGGGACACCCCCACTCCCACGTTGGAGCTGAGGATCCCACCCCCCACTGCAAAAGTTGGGAAACCTCTCGCGCGCCCCCCGCGTCGCGCAAAGTTTCCCGAGTGCTGGCGGCGGGGGGCGCGCGGGCCCCTCCACGTCGGCGCCCCCCTCCGGCGCTCAAAGTTGGAGAACAATGCCGCCCGCGCCCCGCGTCCCGCGCCCGCCCGCCCCGGCTCCTCCTCGCGGGCCCGGGGTCAACTTCGCACAAAGCGCGGGGGTCCCCGGGCGCGGCCCCCGCTCCGACCCCGCGCGTTACCTGCTCCGCGCGGCCCGGCACGCGGCGCGCGGGAGGCGGCGGCATGAACGGGCCCCCCCGGACAAAGGGGCGTCGCGGCCGGGTCCCCGAGGGTCGCGCGTGGGCGGCGGCGGCGCGCGTGGCCCGGCCCCCCCTCTCCCGCCGCCGCGTCTTCCGCTCTTAATGCGGCCAGCCGGAGCGCTGGGGCAGCGGCGTGCGGCTCACCGCGGTGCCCGCCGCCCGCGACGGGTCCGGCTCTGCTCCGGCCCGCTACGCCCGCGGCCGCCGCCGCTGCCTCATCTTCCTGCGGCGGGAGACATGTTCCGCCCCCCGCCCCGCGCCGCCCGCGTCGCCCCGCCCCGCACAGGCCCCGCCCCTCAAGGCTCCACCTAGCACTGTGCCCCTCCCGGACGCGAGTCGCGGATCCCTCCGCCACGTTCGCGCGGTCCTGAGAAGCTCGGACTCAAGCCTTGGGCTCACGAGAACCCGGAGGAGTACCTTGAACCCTGAGGCATCTAGAATCTAGGAATGAGCGTGTTCAGTGAAGATCTGTCCACAAAGAAACTGGAAAGAGATAGGGACTGTTTTTCTACGCGGAGTCACACGCAAACAGCGCAGCGTCCATGACGCAAGAGGGACGGAGCATGCTATTGAAATATAAGAGAGGCACTGACCAATAAAAGAACAAAGCGACCTGATTGGCAGAGTTTTCAGCCATTCGTAAAGAGGTCCCGCCCAACTCTGTTCCCGCCCCATAGCAGAGGCGGGACCCTAAGAGCGAGAGGCCGCGAGAAGCGGTAGAGTAGTTGTTGGAGATTTATTTTTAGGTTGGTGTGGCCGCCTAAGCGGTATGGTCGGCTTGGTTGTATCTAAGTTTTTAGGGCCGGCCTTGCTGTGCTTTGAGTTTTAAACCAGGAGGGTGTTCTAAGCATGGAGGCAAAATTCGACCCATTTAACTGACGGAGAAACAAAGGCTGACCTCATTTCAGGGTCAGAACCTTGCGTGGAGCCCCATGTGCCTTTTCCTATCTGATTTTCAGTTTCTTCGTGTGAATGGAATTTGGACTCAGGTTGGACAGAACCAAGTGGGAAGTAGCTGTCTGATGCTTATTGGTCTTTGTTTTTTTTTTTTTTTTTTTTTTTTTTTTTTTTTTTTTTGTCTTTTTGAGACAGGGTCTCACAATGCAGTTCAGGCTGGCCTTAAGCTCACTTTGTTGTGGTCTCGAACTCACAACAATCCTCCTGCCTCAGCCTCCCGAGTGCTGGGATTACAGGCATGTGCCACCACGCCCGGCGCTTATTGGTCTTTATACCCATTTTGAACAAACGTTCTCCTAATGTCAAATGTCTCTCCAACCTTTGGGAACCAGAGATTCCACAGAATCAGATGAATATAAAGGTCCAGAGATCCCACAGAATCAGTGAGATATAAAGGTCCCGAGACTCGTGGGGTCCTCCAGAGAAATCATGCTCCCTTAACATTGATTGATTGATTGATTGATTGATTGATTGATTGAGCCAATCTCGTTTTGTAGTTCAGGCTGATCTCACATTCGCAGCAATTTTCCTGCCTCAGCGTCCCAAGTGCTGGTACACAGGTGTCTACCGCCAGCCCTGCCCTTCGTCAGGCTAGTTGCCATTCCTGGTGCCTTTACTCTTGCCTGGACCACTTTTCCCACCCTGTCTTCCCTCCAACTGCTCCCAGCCCAGGGAGCAGGGCTGAGGGAAAAGCGTCCACTGTGGGTGTAAATGCGCTTACCTGTAATCCTAGCACTTTGGGGCTAGAAGATCAGGAGTTTCAGCCCACTGTGAGAAATTTAGTGCCTTAGAGAGACCCTCTGTCAAAAAAAAAAATAAATAAATAAAGGAAAAAAATAAAATAAAATAAAAAAAGGATTGGGTGCTTGCTTCAGCAGGACGTTATTAAAGTTGGAATGATACAAAGAAGATAGGCATGGTTCCTGTGCAAGGGTAACATATCAATTTGTGAAGTGTTCCATATTTTTAGGAGGGTGGACAAAAAAGGTGAGGCACAATGGAGCATGCCAGTTATCTTAGTACTAGGGAGGCTGAGGCAGGAGGATTGGGCTACAAAGGTAGTTCAAGTTCAGCTTGAACCACATAGTGAGACCTCATCTCTCTCTCTTTTTTTTTTTTTTTTTGGCAGAACCAGGGGTTGAACTCAGGCCCATGCACTTGCCAGCGAAGCGCTTATTCCCCTGAGCCATCTCCCCAACCCTGAGACCCCCATCTCAAAAAGACCAAGGAGAGGGCTGTCGAGATAGATCAGTAGACTAAGTGCCTGCTTAGGCAAGTGCAGGGACTCCAGCACCAGCACCAGCACCAGCCCCAGGCCCACTGAGAGGTACCAGCTGGATGCTGGTGACAAAAACCAGGCATAGTCGCACATGCACGTGATCCCAACACTGAGGAGGCTGAGACATGAGGGTCACTATGAGTCCGAGCTACGTAGTGAAACCCTGTACCAAATACATTAAAAAATAATAATAATAAAGACCAAAGAAGAGGGAGAATGGGATGTAGCTCAGTGTGAAGGCCTTGGGTTCAATACCAGTAAAAAAGAAAAAAAAACAAAAAAACAAAACAGTGTGGGGTCAGGGAGATGGCTCAGTGGAATAAGCGCTTCCCTGGCAAGTGCAAGGGCCTGAGTTCAATCCCTGGTTCTGCCAAAAAAAAAAAAAAAAAAAAAAAAAAAAAAAAAAAGACAGTGTGTTCCCAGGGTCAAGGTGGGGCAGAGAGCTTCTAATTAAGCCTCAACTATGCAAGCCCCTTCCTTCTACAACCAGGCTGGGCTCACCCTCACCCTCTGTTTGGACCACTGTGGCCCAGAAAACCCACAGCCAGTGGCATTTGGGGACAGGACTCTGGATCTGGGCTGTCCAGGTGCCAGTCCCTTCTCCCCACCTGAGATCAGCAGCAAGTCCTTGCCTTTAGGGCCTGTTTCCCCATCAGACTAGAGAGTGCAGCCAATAGCCATAGAGAGCAGAGGAGTAGAAGCCGGCTCTCTGGACCCCAAGAGCAGCTCCAGTCCCACCCTGTACCCCCCTACCCAGCCCTTCGCTGTGTTTGAGGGTGCTATGGACCCCCACCTCTCTCAACTCTACCATCCCCAAGTCTGAGCCACCATCAAGGTTGCTTGGATGCCCTTTATTTTTTATTTGTTTATTTTGACACAGTTTCTCAGGATGTGTAGCCTAGGCTGCCCTTGACCTCCCGTGGATCCTACGACCTCAGCCTCTCGAGTGCTGGGATGACAAGTGAGTGCCAACCCTCCCAGGTAGGGTGCTCTTTAGTGCACCCAGAGAGGGCAAGAGTCCATCTTCTAGGGGTCCATTCTTGGATGTCAACAGTGTGCCAGGGTGTATGCTGGGAGCTGGTGACCCTGCCTTGCCCGATCCTTGTCTTCCAAGGAAAGCGTGGACTTCAGGGCTCTGCCTGCCACGGATTCCACATGAACTCTTTGCAGACCTGCTTTGGCCCTCAGGTGCTGGCGCCTAAGTGCTGGACTCCGAAACAGGAAGGGGACTCAGGCTCTGAGATCTTCCCTGCCTAGAGTGGGACCAGCTCCACCCTGGCTGGGGTCGAACCTGCCAGGACAACCCCTGGCACCCACAAGTCCCCATTGTCCTCTCTGGGGAGGCCCAGCTCAGGGCTGAGTCACCAAGCAGGGGGGCAGGCAGAACAGCCCACAGGCCCCACTTACCGCCACCTCTGCCCAGCCTCGAGGCCAGGGTGCGCCCTGTAGGGCCCTGGCACAGAGACAGGCCACCAGTGGCTGGTGCCAGGGCCCCTGGAGGGCAGCCCACAGCAGCCGCCCGCGCCTGCCTGACTGTGGCCTTTGTTCTCTTCTAGGGCCTGGAGCCTCTCCACCTGTGGCCCAGGCCACACCTACTGTATGCCTTCTGAGGCCAGCTCTGCAGTGCTGGGACCCATTTGTGGTAGAGAACAGGAAATGGGGAGGGGGAACAGAGCAGGAGGAAGGGGCAGCAGGTTGCAGAGGTGACCCAGTAAGGACCGAGCCTAGGTTGTTTAGGCAGGGGCTGGCACTGGATTTATGACTTCCCTTTCTATTTATCGCCAAAGCCGGTCCCTTTGAGGTCTCCTGGGTCATGAACAACCCCTTGAACACACCCCACCTGCTTCTCTCTCCTGTTCAGAAGCCCAGGCAGGAGGGAGGAGGGGTGTGGCTAGCAGGAACCTTGAAATCATTTTACCACTTACATATAGGAGCGTAGGCCTGCAGGGTGAGGGTTGCCCCAGATGGGGGCTTCTTTTTATTGGCCCTGAGGGAGATCTGGACATTGAACCTAGAACCTTTGCAATGAGCTGCAGCCCCAGCCCTTTTAAATTTTGAGACAGGGTTTGGCTAAGGCCCCAAGTTGTCCAGGCTGAGGTTGACCTTGTGATCCTCCTGCTTCAGCCTCCCAGCATGTTAGGATAAGAGGGTGCATGCCATGCCAGGATGCCAGACTCCCCACAGGAGCACTCATTCTTTCCCTGGCTTCTGGGAGTTGGGTTTGGGTCTGGCATCCCCAGGATGTAGGGTGACAGGGGTATTGTTATAATCCTCCCCCAGCAGGAGGGGGAGACACTGGTCACAGTGGGTGTCATGTGGATAGATGATGGGGGCTAGGCGTGTCTATTATGTGCAAGGCCCTGGGTCCATCCCAGGAGTGAAAAAAGAGAGGACACTGGGCAAACGCCAGAGGCCATGGATGTCCCCACAGCCTGGTCACAGGCTCCAGCAGTAGGTCCTGACTTATTGACACTCCTAGCTGCAAGTATAAGGGAGGAGGGCCATTGGGCACAGTGGCCCATGTCTGTCATCCCAGCATTCTGGCAGGCTAAGGCAGGGGGATCAGCCTGAACGACTTAGGAGCTTAGGCACCCCCAGTCTCAGAAAAAAAGAAAAAGAAAAAGAAAAAAAAAAAAAAAAAAAAGGCCAGGCCTAGAGTTCAGTGAGATAACCCTCAGTTCAATTCTCGGCACTGCAAAAGCATAAACAAAAAGCGGGAGCTCCTGGTGATTTGAGCCTGACCCCTCCATCCCAGCCACGTCCTGAGGCACAGAGGGCCTGGGAGCCCAGCCAGAGTCCCTCCAGTGTCCAGGAGAGCAGCCCGCACCCTCCCACAGCAAGAGGGCCCAGGGAACCATGGCCGGCGTTGGCCCAGATGAGGGACTGTGCTGTGAAAGGAGCCCTGAAGCTGCTGCATGGGGAGGTGGGGGGAGGCCAGGCCCCAGGGTGGCTTTGGGGTACACTCGTGGGGTCACCGAAGCCAGGCTGGGCTTCAGACCTTAGGGCCAGGCTGGTGCCACCCGCAGAAGATGGCCCTGCCCTCCTGGCCTGGTGCCCTCAGGTCCTGACTCAGGCCCCAGGGCCTGTCCCGCCGCATTCCGGGAAGGCCTGCGCCAACGGGGTGCCTCCCCAGCACCCCCCTTGGCGTTGTCCAGCCAGTTACCCCAGGGGGAGGCAAAGGCTGGGCACCTGGCTGAATTCCCACCACCCCCTCACCCGCCCACACGGGTTAGGCTGACCTCTGATCATGGTATTGCGGGTATGGAGGTTCCCAGCCCTGATGAGCGGGGCGGAAAGGGTCTCCTTTCTTCTCCGAGCATCTCCAACCCACTTGATTTGTTTTATTTTGTTTTTCAGGACAGGATCCTACTGTGGAGTCCAGGCTGGCCTTACACTCATTACGTAAGCTAGGTTGGTCTTGAACTCTGAGCAATCTTTCTGCCTCACCCTCCCAGCGCTGGGATTACAGGGATACGCCACCACTCCCGGCTTCTCCAGCTCCCTTGAGCTTTGCCCAGGGGACAGAGGATGTCGTCTATCCATTGTCCAGATAAGGAAACTGAGGCTGAGCTCATGGGCTCGTCACTCTCCTCTTTGAGCTCCTCTATATAGACCTTCCACCAGTGGGGACAGGCCCCAACTGCTGGCCTCAAGGTGCTGAGGACCTGGAGTCTCCAGATTGTTAGGGAAGTGTTTATTCCACTGAGCCATCCCCCTGGCCTGTCAACAGGTTGTTGAAGACACCCTCACTGTGCTAAGGAATTGATTTTACTCCAGGGTCCCAGGAACCCAAAGGTGCAACAAGGTCTTGAGGGGTCACAGGACTGGAAGGTGGGGGCCAAGATGACTGCAGGTGACCAGATGCAGGGTCAGATGCCTGGCACCCACTTTATGTATGCGAACCAGATGCCTCTGCTGGCAGAGATGACGGTGACTGAAGACAGCAGGATGTAGGCGTGCAATGTGACAACTACACTCTAGACCAGAGAGCTAGGGGCACGGGGACAGCCAAGATGTCACTGAAGGAAGAGCAGGAAGCTACCCTCAGCCAAGAGGAGAGATGGGGAATGCCCCAAGGGCCCTGGGTGACACCAGCCAATGTCCCTAGCCCAGTTCAGCCCAACCCCTGTTACCCAGAGGCAGCTCTGCCACCCTGGACATGGTGACCTGTTGCTCACTGCTGCCCTAAGGCCTCTGCCACCTGCTGGCCTTGCTGGCCTGGTCCCCTCCCCCAGGGGTACATGCTTCTTCCCTTCCTCTCAGTCCCTGTTTACCCTTTATCTGTCCAGAAAGGTCCCAGCCCCCAGGCCCACCCAAGCTTCCCATTCCAGTTTTACCACCCTTGACATTTGTCTTTGTGCTTCTTTGGTCTCTGGTACTAGAGGAGGGACCCCTGAGGGGAGGGACCTGCTGTCCTGCAGAACAGATGCTTCTACTTCAGAGTCCCCCCAACAGCTGGATTCGGTGGCTTAGGCCTCTCACCCCAGCCCTTGGGAGGTTGAGGCAGAAGGATTGCTGTGAATTCCAGGACAAACTGGACTCCACAAAGAGAGTCTGTCTAGGACAAAAAAAAATACCAACAACAAAGTTTAAGAGGTCCCCAAGAGTAGGGAGATCAGAGGGTGACAGGACCCCAAGCCCTTGGGAACAGATTGGGGACCCAAAATGTGTGGGTCTTGTAGGCAGCAGGGTCTGAGTACCCCTCTGTACCCCTGTTGCTGGGCCTCATGTGGGGCACTTAATACCGCTTTGCCTATCTGTGTCATCAGCCGCAAGAGTGCTGATGGCATGGCAGTTATTTTGCCGATGGGGAAACTGAGGTAGAGAGGCCCCCAGCCACATGGTGAAGAAGCCAGCTCTACCCCCAGCCTGGCCCGTGAGTGAATATTTTCTTGGTTTTGTTTCTGTTTTGTAGTCCTGGGGATTGAACCTAAGGCCCTTGCACTGAGCTACACATCCAAGCTTTCAGTAAATTGCTGTCACCCAGGCTTGGGCTTGAACTTGACATCGTCCTGCGTCAGCCTCCAAGAGTGCTGAGATGATGGGTGTGTATCCTCGTGCTTGGCTCTAAGTGGGTGTCTGTGCCCAGTTTTACAAAGGGGCAAATCCACGGCGCTGCGCCTGGTGCTGCAATGAGATTTTTATGCCTGGCGCCTCCAGCCAGCACCTCCAGCTGGCCCTGGTGAGGCTGGAGGCTCCGTGGCTGCTGGAGAGTCCTGGCAGTGGCTGCCCCCGCTGGGTGTGTCATCCCTGGGCCAGGGCAGGAGGTGGCCCTGCTCCTCCCCCTCCTGCCAGCTTGCTGGGTCCCAGGCCTCCCTGTTCAGCTCCAACCTCGATCAGGTGGGTGGAAATGTCAGCCCTCGGCTGAACGCCTGTCTTTCCCAGATCTGAAGACTGCAGACCGGCCCACAGCCCTCCCTGCCAGTTTTTGGCCTCTGCAGTGGTAGAAAATCAGAATCATAAAAGCAGGAATATTTTGTTATTGATTTTTTTGAGACAGGGTCTCACTACATAGTCCAGGGTGGACTTGAACTCACATCCGCCCTCCTGCCTGAGCCTCCTAAACCCTAGACTCACAGGCTTGCACCACCGCTATGCCAGGCTTACGGAATGGGTTGGACCTGCTTATACACACATTCAAAACTTCAGCGCTGTAAGATGTAAAGATGGAACTGAAAGGCCCGCTGCCCTGGGGAGCACATGAGTGCAGCACTGTAACAGCGGAAGGGTTCCCATCCTTCATATACAAAGAGTTCCTACAAATCAACAGGGGAAATAGGCCAGGGGGATGGCTCAGTAGAACAAGCGCTTCCCTGGCAAGCGCTAAGGGCCTGAGTTCAACCCCCGATTCCAGACGCACACACAAAAAAAGTATATGGCAAATCAATGGGAGAAAAAACACTCAAAATGGGAGAAATTAGTGATTAGCCTGGTGTGGGGCCACACCTGTAGTCCCTGGCCAAACCCCCATTTTCTTCCTTTTGTAAAAATTTGAAACACAGGCCGGGCGTGGTGGCGCAGGCCTGTAATCCCAGCCCTTGGGGGGCTGAGGCAGGAGGATTGTTGTGAGTTCGAGACCAGCCTGAGCTACAAAGCAGGCTTAAGGCCAGCCTGAACTGCATAGTGAGACCCTGTCTCAAAAAGACAAAAAAAAAAAAAAATTGAAACACAGCCTCACTGAGTTGCCCATGCTGCCTTTAACTGTCTGTCTGTCTCTGTTTTCCTCCCTCCCTTCTTCCCTCCCTCCCTTCCTTCCTATGCAGCTCAGGCTGGCCTTGAACTACGTAGCCCAGGCTGGTGGCCAATTTGCAGTTATCCTCCTGCTTCAGCCTTCCAGGGTGCTGGGAAGACAGAGTAGCAGCGCCACACCCAGCTCCATCTTGAAAGTTGTTGAAGATTGCTAAGAGAACCACTGGAAGTGTTCATTATAATAATAATAATAATAATAATAATAATAATAAAACAACCTCTACATCTCTGTAACCACCCCCTAACTTTATTCCTTTTCTATTTTATTTTTATTTTTTCTAACTTTATTCCTAACTTTGTTTTTTGAGATAGGGTCTCATTCTGTAGGTCAGGCTGGCCTGGCACTTATAAGGATCCTCCTGCCTCAGCTTCCTGAGTGCTGTGATTTTACAGATATGCACCGCCACACCCAGGTTTTCCTAACAATGTAATAAAAATAAAATAACACAAATAAAAATATTGGTCAGGGGGCTGGGGAGATAGCTCAGTAAAATAAGCCACTCAGAAGGCAGGAGACAGGAGAATTTCTGTGAATTTGAGCCAGCCTGGGCCCTGTCGTGAGAGGAAGAGGGAGA
The DNA here is from genome assembly GCA_004027165.1 of Ctenomys sociabilis. Classification (NCBI taxonomy): domain Eukaryota; kingdom Metazoa; phylum Chordata; class Mammalia; order Rodentia; family Ctenomyidae; genus Ctenomys; species Ctenomys sociabilis. Next base: position 27,143 of record PVKA01019741.1, read on the forward strand.
GGGGGAGAGAGAGAGAGAGAGAGAGAGAGAGAGAGAGAGAGAGAGAGAGAGAGAGAGAGAGAGAGAGAGAGAAGAAAAAGAATGTTCATTAGCATGTGATTTGTAGCAGCAAGTACCTGGAACAACCTGAGTGACTTGGAAACGAAAACTGCCAGCCCCAGAGCCAGACGAAGAGCACCATCCCTGCCCGCCCAGCCGCAGGCATTTCCTGCGTGTTCCCAGCAAGAGCAGTGCCCCAGATGGGCGGTCTGAGCGGAGCACTAAGTTAGGGACCCACAGCGCCATTCTGGGGGGTAGTTTCTGTAAAGGGAAAAAGCCTGTAGTGAAAAAGCACAGGAGGAAATGCCCCAAGGGGTTAGTGGCTGCTCTGGGTGGGGGAAAGTTTCAGTTCTTACTTTACGTCTTTACTTCAGAAGTGGAATTAGCTGGAACTGAATGTTGGACTTTGTGTGTGTATTTAAATATATAACATATATATATATATTACATGTTTATATATTATATATAATTTTTCATATTTGGTACAGGGTCTCACTATGCAGCTTGGAATCATAGTGATCCTCCTGTTTTCAACCTCCCCAGCTCTGGGATTACAGGCGTGCACCAATGCACCTGGGCTGGGTCACTGGCTCAGCTCACCCCTGGGACAGGGCTGGCTGGGCTTGTGGGACTGCAGATCAAACCCTGCTCCCTACACTTGCCAAAACAGGTGCTTAGTCCACTGAGCTATCTCACCGGCCCTTCACTATGTTTTAATTAATTAATTAATTAATTATTTTTTGACGAAACCAGGGATTGAACTCAAGTCCTTGTGCTTGTCAGGCAAGCACTTATTCTACTGAGCTATCTCCCCAGCTCCCATTCACTATGTTTCTAAATTAAAGTTTAGGATTGGAGTTTGACATGGTGGTGCACATCTGCTATCCCAGTATTCAGGAGGCTGAGGCAGGAGGATCACTATAAATTTAAGGACACCCTGGGCTACCCAGTGAGATCTTGTCTCAAAAACAAACAAAACAGGAAGATGGCTCAGTGGGATAAGTGCTTCCCTGGCAAGTGCAAGGGCCTGAGTTCAATCCCCAGTTCTGCAAAATAAATAAATAAATAAATAAAAATAAAATAAAGGTTGAGGCTAGAGATGCAGTTCAATGGTAAGCCCTTACCTCATTTGCAATCTCCAGGATGGTGGAAATAATAATAGAGCCTGCACGTGGTAGTATATGCCTGCTATCCTGGCACTTAAGAGGCTAAGGCAGGAGGGTTGCCATGGGTTCAAGGCCAGCCTGAACTACACAGATAGGTATATCCTATCTCAAAAATAAATAAATACCCCATGAATAACAATAAAGTTTAGGGTTTGGTTTTTGTTTGTTTTGAGACAGGGTCTCGCTCTGCAGCTCACATTGTCCTCAAACTCATGGAGATCCTCCTGCTTCAGCCTCCCAAGTGTTGGGATTATAGGTATGCATCACCACAGCCAGCAAAAGTTTCGTTTTTCAACTCATGAACTGACAGAGCCTCCGGACCGGGGGGTTGGGTTTCTGCAGGTGTCCCTGCACCTCTCAAGAGCAGCATGCTTCCATGTCCTCATGGGGCGGCCATCTAGGGATCCCAGGGGTGGAGGGAGCCTTGGTGTTCTGGGGAGGCCCCAGCAGGAGGGTCACTCTAGAGGGAGCCCACCATCGAAGTCACTTCCTGGCTCCGAGCCAGTTTCTATCTGGCAAAGAGGTTCAGGTAGTGTCAAAGCCCACCTGTCCTGCCCAGACCCCGAAGGCCCGGGCCCTGGAGACTTCTGAGGGCTCACAAAAGCAGTTTTTCCTCTTCTAAACTCAGGAGGAAGAACCAAGCACAGAGGCACATCCACTACTGATAGTCCTGGCACCCTTGACAGGCCGAGGCGGAAGCCAGTCTGAGAGATGTAGTGAGACTCATCGCAGAGCAAAAATTAAAAGGGGCTGGGATGAGCTGGATGTGGCGGTGGGCTCCTGTAATCCAACACTCAGGAAGAGTCTGAAGCAGGAGGATCTCTTTCAGTTCAAGGCCAGCCTGGGTTACACGGTAAGATCTTGCCTCAAAAGAAACAACAAATAGAGCCACGTGGGAACGCAGAGGCGCGCACTCGCCTTATATGGGATGGTCCCGAGCGCCATCCCAGCACCAAATAAATACAACCAGAAGAAAAGCAAAGGCTATAAAAACTTCGAGTTTATAATGATTTGGGGGTGGATTATGTTGCTTTTTATACCAACACACAGGTGTAACTGTAAACTATTATTTCTATCTTTTAAAACTTGATACCTAATAATTGTACATCATTTTTTTTTGAGGACCTGGGGATTGAAATCAGGCCCTTGCATTTGTCAGGTAAGCGCTTATTTCACTAAACCATCTCCCTGGCCCCTAACTGTACATCCTTATGGGCTATAGTGTTATAACTGAATGCCAGCACGCAGCACACAGTGGTTAAATAGGGCAGTAGCACTTCCACCTCTAATCTTCCTTCTCTCTCTCCCTCCCTCTCTCTTTCTCCCTCCCTCCCTCTGTCTTTCTCCCTCCCTCTCTCTCTTTCTCCTTCCCTCCCTCTTTCTCTTTCTCCCTCCCTCCCTCTCTCTCTTTCTTCCTTTCTCTGTCTCTAAATTTTTCTTTCTTTTCACTACTAGGGATTGAACCCAGGGCCTTCACACTAAGCTCCACTCCCAGCTCTTCTTATTTTTGAGACAGGGCCTCTCTTAACTCACAAAGGTGCCCATGCTGGGCCTGAACACATGATCCTCCTGCCTCAGCCTTCTGAGTAGGTGGAATAACAGGTGTGGGCACTCGCACACAGTCACCCTACTGGCATTTCTTTTTGTTTTTCTTTTTTTTTTTTTTTATGGTGGAACCAGAGATCAAACTCAGGCCCTTGTACTTGCCACCTACTGGCATTTCTAATTTGGGTCTTACACACATACAGAGGAAGAGGCCAGAGTCAGTCAGCACAGCCTCAGCTCAAGGGATGGCAGGGAAAGCCGCTGCAGGGGCCAGGGAGATGGCTCAGTGGAATAAGCGTTTCCCTAGCAAGCGATGTCCACAGAGATGAACAAGCTAGTCACCCTCCTGCTTGTAGTTCTTGTTCACCCAGGACTGGTCTGGACATGGACATCCATGTCCAGCACCAGAGCACTGCAGGCCCAGGGTAGGGGAGGAGAGAACCAAGCGTGAGGCCGAAGCCAGGCCTTGTCTCTGGTGCGCCTTGCGCGCTGGGCTTTTGTGCCAACCCCAGGGCCTTTGCATAGTCTGCTCTTCTGCCAGCACCTCTCTGCCAGCCCATGGGTTGTCTCTGGCAGCCAGGGCCAGGCACACACCCTTCACAGGTGAAAGACTTGGGTCTGGGAGGCCCAAGGTCCCAGAGAGAGGCCCTGAAAGCTAGAGGGAAGGCATTTCCTAGGCCGGGCCCCGCGGGTCTGGGGCAGCTGGTGGGGCCTAGCAGGGCGGCATGTGTGGCAGCAGCAGCTGGGGCTCCCAGCGGGGGTGGGGGTGGGGAGGGGCGGGGCGGGGCCTCGCAGCTGGCAGAGGGGCCGGGCCAGATGGAGCTTTGGGCGGGGCGGCCCCTCCTTGTCTCCACCACCCTCTTCCTCTTTCGTCAGGGACCCTCTATCTCCTCAGGTCCAGCGCCGTCCCTGACCTAAACCTGACTTTGGGGTCACTCGCGGAGCCTGAGCAACCCCCTATTGCTTCCGTTTCCACCTACAGGGCGTTTCCGAGGTCTCTGAGCCAGGCTGCGCGGGATGTGGCGCTTTGGGGACCAAAGCAGAGCTCTTTGACCCGTGGGGTCAGCGGGGCCTCACTTTAGGGCCTCATTTCAGGGCTCAGGGAGGACCTGGGAGGGGCCCTGGAGCTGGGAGCAGCCTGTCCGCCTGTCGCAGGTCGGGTGCAAAGGCCCAGAGCCACCACCCTGGGCCACTTTCAGGTCCCTACTTCCCAACATCCCTTGGGGAAGGCTGGTGACAGGTATGCAGGAACCGAGAGGGTACCCTGGTGCCCAGATCAGCTCATCAACCCTCCCAAAGCAGCTGACAAAGATCTGTCACCTAGACATGATGGGGGCAGCCAGCTCGATCACCTCCAGTTTTGCATTTTTGCATGTTAATGAAGACACAGCTGCTAACTGTGCTGCATTGTTTTAAAGTGCAGAAGGGGGAGAGCTGACCTCAGGAGCTCTGCTCCTCCCGAGGGACCCCTGCCTGGGGCAGGGGGAGGTACGGGAACTCTTGGGATCCCGGGGTCCCTGCTTCCGAAGTTCTTGGGAGTCTCTATCACTCTTGGTTTTGGGGTGAGCGTCTGTCTTGAGACCTTTTGTGCTGAGCGTTCCCACGGTTCCTCCCCAATCCTCCCAGCTCCGCCCAGCCATGGGGTGCCTTCCAGGCCCGCTTATCCCTGTGGGGCCTTTGCAGGCTGCGGGCCCTTGGGCTCCCTCTCCTGTACGGGTGACCTCTTCCTCTTCCTCCCAGCCCGAGTGCAGCCCGCTTAGCTCGCGGCCTAGTTATAACGCTGGAGAAATTGAGGCAGAGCCGAGAGGCCGGGCGCTCGGGGTCATATAGGGGCCCACCCTAGAGCCCACCCTGCCACTGGCCCCAGCGGTGGGATTCGGGGCTCCCTGGATGCGGGACGAGCAGCCCCGAGATGCTCACTTGGGCACGTGGTGCCATCTGGTGGCGCCTTTCGGGGGCGGCCGCGGGTCTTCCGGGGTGCAGGGGCCTCCGCCCCAGACCCCACCGCGCACCGGGTGGCTTGGGCGCAGGAAAGCCCTTGCTTCTGGATGGTTCCGTTGGGTCTGACTCCCCCAAATCTGGGTACAAGCTGGACAAAATTCAAGATTAAAAATTGGGGTACTAAAGGAACCCCGGGGCGCCCCCCCTTTGACTCCTTGGACCCTGATCTTGCTTCTGATCGGCCCACGGTCACCAGAATCTATGTGATGCCCACTCTAAGTCCCTGATGGGAAACCGAGGGAAGCCCGGCCTGGGACGCCCCCCCCACCCGCCGTTCCAAAGACGAGCTGCAATAGGAACGATGTCCACCAGGGGGCGCGCGGCGCCCAGAAACCTGCCCCGGGGCGAGATGGCGGGGTGGGGTGCGCACGCGCGCTGGGGCAACAGCGCCTTGCACTCCCCAGGTTCCTCGACCCCCTCCTCAGACACCCATGAACTCGCGTGAGCGTCGGGCTTCTCGCTGGCGCGTCACGCGGGACCTGCCTCCGTTTCCCTCTTGTGGATGCATGGGCACGCTTGCGTCGGCACGAGCTTGTTCGCCCGCGCGGTGGGCTGTTCGCCCGCGCACGGGGGTGTGTCCCGGCGCACTCACGCGTCTGCATGTTCGGTGACACAGGGCTCCGTGTGCACCCACTCTCTCTCCTAGGGGCCCCTGTGACCTCAGGCCCCTCAGCGTCATTGCCACTCTGTAGCCCTGCCCTGTGGATTCCCTCCCTCACACCCATTCATGCCTTCTCCGCTCTGAGGCCAGCTCAGAACGGAGAAGTGCATCCTCCCTCCTTACTGTTCATTCTTCACTCGAGCTCCTATTCATCCCGAAGGGCCTTCTGACATCGGCCCCTCTTCTGCAGACCTTCTCTGGAGCTTGGAAGTGAATGGCCCTGAGACTACCCAGCCTACAGCTCTCCTGGGTGATGGTGGGTGGCTGTCCTATCTGGTTCTAGCTAGGCCTGGAGACAGGAGCCTTTGAGTGGCCTTTAGGGATGGAGAAATGTCCATTCCCAAGCTCTGCATAAATGAGAAGTGACCGGAGAACTCTGAGGTGTTCCCTCCTTCTGTCCCTCTCATTGGCCTGGCCCCCAGTCCCCTAGGCCATGAGATCTTCCAAAAGACTGGTCCTCAGTCTCCTAGGAAACAGTGCCTGCTCCATGATCTCCCCTCACCCCAGCCTGGACCCTAGGGCCACCAGGATATGGGGTCAGGTGGGGGTTCTGAACGGGATCCTAAACAGGTTACAGGTCACAGGTCAGACACACCCAGGGTGGTGTCACTGGCCCCACGATAAGTGAGTAACTGTCCCCAAGCCTCAGTTTCCCCCCAGGCAGGACCTCTCTGGTTTGGAGGTCCCAGGTCCAGGCCTGGCCCCTCACCATGTGAGAACAGGGCTTTGCTGACCAGAAGTAAGCGAGGAGGCAATGAGGGGGCCACACCCCAGGTCACAGTAGGGGTCGGGGCCCAAGAGGTCACCACCTGTGCTACCAGACAGGAGGTAAATAGGGCTGGCATTAGAAAGTGTAGAACATGAGCCCTGCACCCTGTGCCAATGCCACTGGCCCCTACCCAGTGAGACTGCCCTGGTATATTATAGAAAATTGTTTGCATGTTGAAATAAAAATAAAACACATCTTATGGCAAAAAAAAAAAAAAAAAGAAAGCAAGCAAGCATGAAACAATGCACTCACCACTATGGCTACAGGTAGTAGCCATTGCTGCTTCTGGAAGATTCTACCACTGTGGCTACTATCCACCATAATTTCTTCTAGAACCTTTATATCTCATATATCATTATATACCCTGAACAATCAACTAGTGCTACTTCTGGGAAACTGCACCGTTATAGCCCCTCAGCAGTCATTAAGGCTGCTTCTAGAAGAGGTTGCCATTCTACTTCCAGAGTGGGCCACCACTGATGCTTCTGGAAGATTCTATTATTATAGTGCCTAGGCAGTCACTATCCCCCACCCCACCCCCACCCCACCCCCGGAACTGAGAATTGAACTCAGGCCCTTGCACTTGCCCAGCAAGTGCTTATTCTACTGAGTTATCTCCCTGGCTTTAGGCAGTCACTATTACTGCTTCTAGAACATTCTGTTACTGGCTACTTCTAGAAGATTTTACCATCACTGCTTCTACATCCCACTATTATAGTTCCTGAGGGCCACCATTGCGCTTCTAGAAGATTTCACCATTATAGCTCCAGTCATGTGTCTATTTCTAGAACATTCTATCATTGACTTCTTCTAGATGATTCCACCCTTGCTGCTTCTGGAAGACTGGCACTCCATCTCTGGGCAGCTCACCCCTCCAGCCTCTGGGGCTGGAAGCAGTGGTGCTCCCTTCCTGGGCACTCAGGGAAGCAGCTTCTGGAGAAGGCACTGGCCCTACCTGATCCCCCTGGTCCCTGCCTGGTGCCCAGGGGCACTAGCAGGGGTGCCCCAGTGCTAGGATTTGGTTTCAATGTATCTGGGCAAAAAGGATAGCAGCTAGAAGGGCTGCAGAGAGCAAAGCCGGCTCTCTTCCCTTGTGGGCCTCAGTTTCCCCACCTGGGCAGTGGGTGGCCACGTGGAGGAGGTCTTCAGTTAGCATGCAGACCGGGCACCCCTGCTCCAAGGAGGCAGGCTGCTCCCCTGGGACGCACAGCAGCGGGCGCAGGGCGGTGGGGGCGGGGAGCTGCGAGGCGGTCATGTTGCTGGCCCTTTAAGAGCGTAGTTCCCGCGCTGCCGCGGGGGGATCGATGGCAGCCCTGGCAACGCGATTAGATTCTGGGCGGCTCGGTGCTAGCTGCCCTGAGGGCGGGCCCAGCACTCCCTGGATGGGGGTGGGGAAACTGAGGCGCAGCTGGCTGCGGCCTGGCACAAGCTGGAAAGATGCGGTTATCCGTGCATTTATTGAGTGGCTGACGCATGCCTGGAGGGTGCAGCTCCTGCATTCCCTGGGTGGCTGAGGCAACCTAACTGCAACTGCAAGCCCAGCAGGGGAAACGGGGCCTGGTGGCGCACACCTATAACCCCAGCACTCAGGAGGCTGAGGCAGGAGGGTTGCTGTAAGTTCCAGGCCAGACTGGGCTACCTTTGGAGACTGTCTCAAAGAAAAAAAAAAAAAAAGGAGTCGGGGGAGTGGCGCTGGGGATGCAGCTCAGGGCAAAGGTGCTGGGTTCAGCTGATCCCCACACCCACTGTGCTTTCCTCAAACCCCCTGAGGGCCAACTCCCAGCGTTCTCACAACCAATATTTGTCACCTGCCCAAACAAGTGTTTATTTATTTACTTTTGTCTTTTTTTTTTGAGACAGGGTCTCACTATGCAGTTCAGGCTGGCCTTAAGCCTGCTTTGTAGCTCAGGCTGGTCTCGAACTCACAACAATCCTCCTGCCTCAGCCTCCCGAGTGCTGGGATTGCAGGCATGGGTCACCACGCCCAGCTTACTTTTGTCTTTTTGAGACAGTGTCTCCCTATGCAGTTCAGGCTGGCCTGGAGCTCACTTTGTAACCCAGTTGGTCTCAAACTCACATAAGTCCTCTGCCTCAGCTTCCCAAGTGCTGAGATTACAGGTGCACACCACCATGTCCAGCTTAACATGTGTATTTAGCAGTGTTGGCACCAGGAGGAAATGAAATCCAAACTGCTTTGGCCCCTATCTCCCTAGGGGCCAGGGAGATAGTTCAATAGAATAAGCATTTGCCTGGCAAGTGCAAGGGCCTGAGTTCAATCAGTGGTTCAGAAAACAAAAACAAAAACTGCTTGCCTTTACTTTCTTTTCCTCTTACTACCTCTGGGTTTCCTCTTCAGTCATCCCCAACATTTATTTTTTATTTTATTTGGTTTTGTTTGTTTGTTTTGGCAGAACCAAGGATTGAACTCAGGCCCTTGTGCTTGCCAGGGAAGCGCTTATTCCACTGAGCCATCTCCGTGGCCCTAATACTTTGTTTTCGTCTTTTTGAGACAGGGTCTCACTGTGTAGTTCAGGCTGGCCTTAAGCTCACTTTGTAGCTCAGGCTGGGCTCGAACTCACAACAATCCTCCTGCCTCAGTCTCCTGGGTACTGGGATTCTAGGTGTGAGGCACCACGCATGAACTTTTCTGTTTTCTGTAGGTCCCCCTTTGGCCCTAACCCCCACCTCTCTCCCAATTCTCTTTCTCCCCAGTTTCTCTCTCTGTCTCTCAGTCCTTTTCCTCCTATCCCCCACCTCCCCTTGCCCCATCTCTCCCCTCTCATCCTCTCAGGAGCCATTAGGGTCCCTGGTGTCCCCTCCCTGTCACTAGGAGCCCTTTGGGGGAGGCCACCCCTCAGAGTTACAGAGACATACGCAGCTCTGTGGATACCCTGGTCCCCACCCTGAGCAAAGTCGGCGGCTGCTGTGCTGTGTGGCCTGGGCTGGGCAGTAGCCCACTCTGGGCAATGTCACCAGCTTTGGACCCTTGAGCTTCGTCCCTTTTTCTAGCCTGGGGACCCCTCTTCACTTTTGCTGGGGAGACTAAGGCAAGGACAGGTCAGGGGAGCCAGAAAGAGCCCCAGGCAGATGGGGGAACTGAGGTTGGGCAGATGGCAGAACCTCTGGGGCCTGAGGCTGCGGTGGTCCTGTGTGGACTGTGTGGTGGCCCTGTGTGAGCCATGCTGACTGACACATGAGCTCTTCTTCTGCAGTGCACTGGGAGACACAGGAGGCTGCAGAGGGAGGGCGGGAGGGAGGGGTGTGAGCAGAGCCTGTTACTTCCTTTTCTTTGGGGGCTGAAGACAGAACCCAGGGCCTCACATGTGCCAGGCAAAGCACACACCAAGCTGCGTCTGAGCCGGCTCTTTTGCATCTCTTTTCTGAGATGGGATCTGCTAAGTGGCTATGCTGCCCAGCTGGGCTCAGACTTGCTGCCCTCCTGCCTCAGCCTCCCGAGTGCTGGGGTCACAGGGCCGCACCATCTGCAAGCCTGGTGTGGTATCTTTAACCAGCCCCTGGGGCCTCCAGATGGGAGGGAAGGAGGTGAGGAGGCTGGAAGGTGGGTCAGGCCTGGTGAGGATCCTGTCGGTCCTGGAGAGGCGCAGGGTGCCTGGCTCCAGGGCTGAGACACGGGGGTGCTGGACAGAAGGAAGAGGCTCGGGGGCTGGGGGTGCAGGACGGTCACCGTGGCCCACTTGCCCTCGGCAGCAGTAATTAAGGGCTCGGCGCCCCCGTGGTGTGATGTATGGGTGCCTTAACTAATCATTTATTAGGCCACTGATAGTTCGTCAATATTAATTCATTTATTTAAACAACTTGGCTTCGTAATGAAGATGTTGCCCGAGAGCGGAGACCGCTTGGTGAGGGGCCAGGGATGCGGGGACAGGGGCTCGGGCCTAGGTTGGGATGAACCTCAGGAAATGTCCTGTAGGCCAGGTGACCATAGTGCTCTGATGCACAGGTGGGGACACTGAGGCCCAAGCAGGCAGTGCACTTCTCGAGGCCAGAGGGAGGTCAGGGAGGATGGGGGCCAAGTCCAAACCCTCTGGATCCTGGTTCGCTGACTCCGACCCTGTCCCAGGCACAAATGGCTGCTGGGTGGCCAGCAGGCACCTTGAGTAAGGTTGGCCTTGTCTTTAGGTGTTTGGTGTTCTCTGTCTGGTAGATTTGTACACAGGGACAGTTGAGAACAAAAATCAGGCAAGCACAGTGGCACATGCCCATCATCCTGGCTCTTTGGGAGGCTGAGGCAGGAGGATCCCAAGTTAGAGCTCATCCTGGGCAATTTAGCAAGACTGTCTCAAAATAAAAAGGGCTGTGATGTGGCTTGCTGGTAAGCACCTGCCTAGCATGTGCTAGGCCCTGGACTCTGTGCCCAGCACCACACAAAAATTGCCTGCAGCGTGGGAATTATGCCAGCTGTTCATTCATTCACCTGACTGGCTCATCTTTGTGCCTGAGTGTATCAGGTCTCTCCCAGCTGGTCTGAAGCCAGGGCAAGCTGGTAAATCCCCCTCATGTACAGAACTGGCTCAGACCTTCCTGGGGGCAGGGACATCAAGGTGGGATTGGAATCAGGGCAGAGAAGGTGTTGGAGTGGACTGGCCTGTGCTGAGCTCTGGGGCATGGGGCAGGAACCCCTGTGATTCCTCCAGCTATGTGTCCTGGGTCAGGCAGGGCCAGACTGAGGCCAGCGAATGTTCTTGGACTCTCAGGAGGGAAGCAGAGAGCCAGTGTGTTGGGCAGAGGTACCCTAGTCTGTCCTCCAGCTGGTGCAGCCTGGCATCCCTGCACTTAGGAGGCTGAGGCAGGAGGATTGCAAGTGTGAGGCTAGCCTGAGACACAGCCAGATGCTGGCTCAAAATAAAAAAAGGGCTCGGGGATGTGGCGACTGCTTACCTAGCGCTCCTGAAGCCCTGGGCTGCATCCTCAGCGCTGCAAAACAAGACAAAAGCAAGAAAGAAGCCCCGACTGTTTAGGGTCTGGCTAAGTCACTAGGTTGCCCACTGCTATGGTTTGTGTCTAGGTGTCCCCCCAAAGCCTCACGCCATCATTGGGGAGGCTTCTAGAATTTGTGATTAATTCATGATCCGATGAGGGGATTATGAGTGTGAGTGCTACACCTACCCTGGGGCTGATAGCCTGAGGCAATATGGGGAGGGAGGGAGGGGGGAGAGAGGAAGGGGAGGGGGAGGGAGGGGGAGGGAAGAGGGGGAGGGAGGAGGGGGAGAGAGATTTGGTAGGGCCCGAAACACTGCCCCTACCCTTGCTCTTTGTTGTTTTCTGTTGCCATGAACTGCTGCTCTCTGTCATGTGCCACTTTGCCTGGATCTAGGCAATTATGAACTGAAACCTCCAACCTGTGAGCTAAATAAATCTCTCCTTCCTTCATTTTGGGTGTCAGGCATTTTGTCCCAGCAATGAGAGAAGAATAATCAAGACACCCACACTGAGCTCGAATTTGTGACCCTCCTGCTTCAGCCGCCCAGAGTGCTGGGACCACAGGGGTGGCCCTCGTGGCATGGTAGGGAGAGAGTGGCCAGCACTCCCAGGAGGCTCTGCGGTCTCGGTGGCCAGTGGTGTCCTGGCCGCTTCCACAGGCTGAGGGTGGCTGGGACATTAAAGTTAACTTCCTCTTAAACTGACGTAATTAGTGCTCTCTGGTCCCACATAAATTAATCGCGGCCAGCCACGGAGGCCGGGACGCCCGATCGATGGCAGTGAGGAATTCTCTGGCTCATCTGTCAGGACTAGGCTGATAATGGCTCACGGCTTTATCTCCTGCAGCTGGGCAGGGGAAAGGAGGTGCAGGGACCCAGGGGGGCATTGACCCCTCTCTGATGCTCAGGCTCCACTTCTGCAAAATGGGGCAAAGCTCAGATGGTAAGAGAGAGGCTGGCAGAGCGCCAGGAAGGTGACAGTGGGACCGGGCACTAAGTATCATTTTAGTTTCACCCACAATTGTGTTTTGTTTTTGAGACAGAGTCTTGCTCTGTAGTCTATGCTAGGCCTGAACTCACTCTGTAGCCCAGGTTGGCCTGGAACTCTCTGGATCTTCCTGCCTTGGCCTCTTGAATGCTGGGATTGCAATGTAGTACCACCACATCTGCCAGTTTAATCCCCACAGAGACTTGCAAATCATCAACATGATTCTTCCTCCATTTCCCTGTATATCTGCTAAGGTTTAAAGAGGTAGCGTCTGGGGAGCTAGCTCAGTGGACTAAGCACCTGCCTTGCAAGTGCAAAGACCCAGGTTCAATGCCCCGTACTGCATGCCATGCCAGCCTGCACTGAGCTGGCCACCAAAACCAGGTGTGTTGGTGCACGCCTGTAATCCCAGGGCTGGGGAGGCTGAAACAGGAGGATCATTAAGAATCCTAAGCTGCATAGCAAAGCCCTGTACCAAATACACAAATTAAAAAGGAAAATTATGAAGAGGTAGAGACCAGAGGACCAGAGAAAACAAAGTGGGCAGGGAGACAGAATGGGAAGATGTGGGCAGGTTAGGGTGGCCCTGTCTCAAACTAACATAAAACGGCTTCGGGGTGAAGTGCTGGAGAGTGCTTGGCTGGCCTGACTGAGACCCTGGGTTCCATCCCTAGCACTGTAAAAATAAAAGGAGGGAGAGAGGGAGGGAGGGAGGGAGAGAGGGAGAGACAGCCTGCTAGGTCTGGAGCTGGCCTGGATGCTGGTCTGAGCCAGCAGCAGCCCCCTCCCCCCCTGCTGCACTGAGTCCCCCGAGGCTGCCAGAGCCCCAGAAGGCACTTCGATCGCCAGGCCCAGAGCTCCTGAATTACCCTTCCTAAGCACATCTCAGGCCTGGCTGCTGACAGAGCTGAGGACCGCCCCGCATCGGCAGGCAGCCATGGGAGGCACAGCCGGCAGGCAGGGCTCAGAGTGTTTCTCCTGGGCATGATGTCCCAGGCAGGGGGAGATGTAAGTGGGCACAGATGCTCCCCAGGGGACTTATACCATAAGTGGGGATGTGCTGATGCACAGGGAATTTGGGATCTCCTCCTCCTCCTCTTCTTCTTCCTCCTCTTCTTCCTCCTCCTCTTCTTTCACCTCTTCCCGTTCTTCCTCCTCCTTTCCTCTTACTTTTTTGTGGTCCTGGGGATTGAACATAGGATTTTCACACTGAGCTGCATCCCTAGACCTTTTTATCTTTTATATTTTGAGACAAGGTCTCACTAAGTTGTTCTTGTTCAAGCTGGTCTTAAACTAGAGACTCTCCTGCCTCAGCCACTCAGGGCTGGGGACGGCAGGCACATGCTACCATGCATAGCTAACTGGCAAATCCGCCAAAGTTTGAGCTCAGAGGCCAGCTGCTGGGTCTGTTTAGCAGTAGGCAAACGATAACTTCCCCAGGGTGGTAGGGAGAGCACTCTCTCAGTTTCCTTCTGGTGACCCCCAGCACCTTGGCGGGGTAGGCTGGCTGTGAGTTCTGAAGGCGCTGATGTGGGTCTGCGGGAGGTGCTTCTGAGAAACCCGGAGACCCTGTGGGATTCACTCCTTTCTCAGAAATGCTGGCACCTGCGCAGAAGCAGCCAAGCCGGGCGGGGGCCCTGGCTGCCCCATAGGACCCTCGTCAGGACACCAGCCTGCCCCTTCTGTGTCCCCACAGAAAAGGGCAGCACAGCAACCTGGGTCCTGTCCCCTTCAGCAGGCTCCGAGGATCCTCAGGAAGTGGACTCTGCTGCTCCAGCTCCGGGGCTTGGCAGCAGGGCTTCCTGCTGCTGGGTCCCAATGGTCCAGCTGCTTCTGACCATGGTGGGAGACACCTGTGATGGGGTGATGTCCGCGCTCTTGTCCCAAGTCACCACGGGGCCCTCGAAAGGGGTGTAGGCGGTTAGGGTATGGCCTGGCCCTGCCATGCTGGCAGCTGGCCCCTCCCGCACCCTGAATCCAGACAGTTCTGGAAGGTGCTGGAGCCAGCGTAAGAAAGGGATCGTTCTGTCTGCAGTCTGCAAGCCCTGGACGCCCCTGGGCTCTCAGCAGCCCTGAGCCCCAGTCCTCTCCCCGCAGGCTCCCTGTGGCTATGACCCTCCTCAACAGTCTGTGGGTGCAGCTCCTTCTCAGGACAGGCATGATGCCTGATTCCCGGCCTTGGTCTCTCCCTCACATGCCACTAAGAGGTCAACAGCTTGCAAATAGCCGGGCGTGGTGGTGCATGCCTGTAATCCCAGCACTCGGGAGGCTGAGGCAGGAGGATTGTTGTGAGTTCGAGACCAGCCTGAGCTACAAAGTGAGCTTAAGGCCAGCCTGAACTGCATAGTGAGACCCTGTCTCAAAAAGACA
>PVKA01019742.1:0-41520 GCA_004027165.1 Ctenomys sociabilis
TAGTCCACTGAGCTATCTGGCCAGCCCTCCTTCCTTCCTTTTGAGTGAGTACCTTTGTTGCAACACTTTCCATCATCTTTTTTTTTCTTATGTACCATATATATATATATATATATATATATATATATATATTTTTTTTTTTTTTTTTTTTTTTTTTTTTTTTTTTTTTTGCAGAACTGGGGATTGAACTCAGGCTCCTCCGTTTGCTAGGTAATACAATTTTTAAAAAAATGTTTTAATTGGGGCTGGGGAGATGGCTCAGTGGAATAAGTGCTTCCCTGGCAAGGGCCTGAGTTCAATCCCTGGTTCCACAAAAAAAAAAAAAAAAAAAAAAAAAAAAAAATTAATTTATTTGATACAGGGTCTCCCTACACAGTTCAGACTCATAGTGGTCCTCCTGTCTCAGCCTCCCCAGCACTGTGATTACAGGTGTGCACTATCATGCCCAGTCTCAGTGGCTGGCAGGGAGTGGGGTACTGGGGATCGAACCCAGGTCCTGGCCTTGCCAGGCAGGTGCCTAGATGGCCAAGTTATCTCCCCCTTGTGCATTCTATACATCTTTTCTGTATGCCTACTTTGTACAGAAGAAGGTGTTTACTACCAGTGCTAAACTAGATGTGCACGGCAACCGGACAGGACAGAGGAGACTGGGCTGTATGCTTACTGCTGTCTGCATCTCAGGCTACGTAGTAACACATTTGTGCTCTTATGGAATGGAATGTGCTCCATAAACCTGGAAATGCCCCATCCGAGACAGTCCTGATCTGTTACTCTGCCCCCAAAATGCCAAAGGAAAACACAAACAAATCTTGAAAGGTCTTAACAGAACCCAACCACCAGAGGCTGGGCTTATGGGGGGTGCGGCCGCCCAGGCTGGCTGCGAAGTGTGTGTCCTCACCGCCTGTCATACTGGGGATGGACTTTCCTCTTTGGAATGTGACTCCTACCTCACTTTATCACTATTTTTAAGTGGGATTTATGCAGAGCAAGAGAAAAAGATATTTTCTGTACAGTCCACCTATAAATACCTTTCCCAGTTCGGCTGTGTCTACATAAATCTAAATTTAATATTCCTAAAAAGAGACAAAAATAACACAGTGGCTATTTTGTCTGCACAACACAAAATTAATGACGTAGCCCATCTGACGTGGGGTGCGTGTGGCGTCTCCTGTCTCTCTCTTCTACCTACTTACATGCTGCACTTGGGTGTGCAAGCGTCAACGACAGCCACCTGGGAAGTTCAGCCCCAGCCATTCCTGCACTTTCCACCCCATGGGGAAGAGAGAAGAATTTGTTTTCCAGTTCATTAGCTGTAGTGACATGGCTGTCCCTCACCTGCCTGGCATGATGTGTTACCAGGGCTCTCCCACTAAGTGAAAGGGTATTTATTTTTGTTATATTTAATGGAGGCCTTTTTAGACTGGACTATATATTTCCCTGTCCCCTCTGAGAGTCTATATTAAGCCTAAGTAACATTTTTCAAACAACATCACAAGCCATAGTTGTATTCCCAGGACCATGGACCTCCAGGGGTGTTGCCCCCATACCATCAACCTGAGACTTCCATGTTTTGTGTTCGCTGTGACAGCTTTGTTTTGCTTCTTCTCTCCTCTCTTGTGGTCCCTTCTTATCTTTCCATTGTCCTTTCATCCAGTATCCCACTTTAGCTCTGCTTGTCTGAGCCCAGATGGCCTGGCCTGTTAATAAGACACATAAAGCACAGAGCTACAGACACAGTGAGAGGTGTTCTACCACGCACAGGGCAAGTGTCTGTGGACCAGGGATCCTGGCTGCTCAGAGGTTTGTTTTCCCTTCTTTTCCATCTCTTGGCTGTGTTCCAGGTGATGGCTGGAATGTGATCAGTAGGTTGATAATGTTTTGCCTTGGTTTTCCTTACTTACAGGTTCATTTTTTGCTGGCTCAGCCCATGCTGAGGGCTTGGCTGTTATGGCACGTGGTGCCAGGGATTGAACCGTGTTTCCCTGTGCCTGCTCAAGCTTGCCTAAGAAGGTACTTTAGACCACTGAGCTATCTCACTGGCCTAGCTCATTCTACTTTGAATCACAAATCAGAGGTTTTTAAATGGTAGTTTTTTGGATTCAAGGATAAGTCAAATGTTAATATTACTGTTCAGTAAGTTTTAGAATTTAAATAATTTCCATAGTTTATTTTGACTTTATTGATTTGAATTTTAAATTTTATTTTGTTTTTATCAATTCCTATCTTTGATAAAAAATATTTCCCACAGGGAGTAGAAAACTGAACTTTGTATTTACAGATGGGCTGCCACCACTGGAAGGACTCCAGAGGAATTATATGTAGATACAAGCTATGGCTGGAGATGAATCCAAATTAGATGGAGAGATAGCTCAGTGGTCTAAGAGCCTGCCTGGAAAGTACAAGGACTTGGGTTCGATCCCCAGTACCACATGCAATGCTGTGCCGCCCCAGAACCCTGGGTGTACTGTGCAGGCCAATGAAGCACCTGTAACCCAGCGCTGGGGAGCCTGAGACAGGAAGATCACTTTAAGTCTGAGTTGTCTTACAAGACCTTTACCATACAAATTGGATGGAATCGGGAACAGATTAGTTATGCAGGTACAGATCACTTAGCTGCCCATACATGATCACTTTCAAACAGGTTTCAATGCCTTTCATACACTTTAGTATTTTCTTCAAGGCTTTTTTTCTGCTGAATTTTTCTGTTTAAATGCATAACTTCATAGTTGCCTAGATATTGCTTGCATCATAAATACATATTCTATTTTGCATCCACATAAATTAGGCTGGACTTGCTTAAATCCTTCTACATTCTAAAACTGCTAGCTATGGTTCTTGTCCCCATGGAGCTTCCAAGCTCACTGGAGGGATAAGACCAGTGACTCCATGGAGGAGAAAACAGAACAGCCCGTGTCCACAACGTGTGAGCAGCTTGGAGCAAACCTCTGGTTATCAGTTGGCCGAAAGAGTCACAAAAGCAGGAAGACACTGAGTTCTAAAGGTAGCAGACCAGGCTGCTCAGAGACGCTAGACAGAGGGGCCCACAACAAGTGGGTGGAGGTAGGATTCCAGGTTCCCAGGGGAACACAGACCACCGCAGCCTCCGAGGAACTTTCCCCTAGCAGAAGCAGGAGCTGGAGCCGGCCCAGAGCTGAAGGGAAGGCCTTGAGAAGGAGGATGGAAGTTACCAGAAAGGTTGCTGCAGGGAGATGAGCCCTTTTAGCTGGTGGCCAAATGCTCCACCATCTCCAACCAAACGAGACCAGCATGGAGGCCTCTCTCTACACAAGTCCTTTCTCTTTCCAGCCAGCGCCCTAGCACAGAAGTCTTTCTCCTGTTTCCAGCCCAGGCAGGCTGAGCCTGGAGCCCCCCAGGAAGTCTGAGCTAGGGCAGTGGAAGTTGCTTCATGTGCTTCCAGCTCCCTGGAGAGAAGCTCCATGGAAGCCCAACTGCTAGAGAGAGAGGGGTTTCCGCTGGGGTCAGCTCTAAAGTCTGATATTCACTTGGGGGACATTTAGGGACTGATCTCATTACCTATACACAAGGTCTATTTAGGGGAGTATCACTCACTGGGATCACAGTAGACCCATGGATGGAGAGAAGCACTCTCTGGGTCCCAGGGAGGAGGCACTTTGAGTTGTGTGTGTGTGGGGGGGCGCACCCACCGGGAAGGTGAAGGAGGAGAGAGCAAGGGCTGGGAGCTGAAGGGGAAATTCTGCCCCCTCCCTGGCCCTGCTCAATGCTGAAGTCCAGCTGGAACCCCGGCCAGGGCAACAGGGACCAACCATCCCGGCGGGCGCTGCTGCACTCCGGGTAGCCGTGCCCACTCTCTCCAGGATCCCGGACTCTGGCCAGGACAAGCAGACACCATGTCTGAGCCAGGAGCCGGACAAGCCCCCCTGGGCCGCGGCAACGCTGCCATGCTAGGGTCTCGGTTGGCTCTGTGCTCCGCAGCTCCCGCAGCCCCTTCCCGGCCCGGCCCACCCCGACACCGTCCCAGAGCCCCTCTCTGTCTGTGCAGCACCCACTAGCCCCTTTCCTGGCTCGCAGGCTCGGCGTCCTCAGGCTCGGAGGAGGCGCCTTCATTGCCAAGTGGATGGGGGAAGGGCGAGGGGTTTGGCAGTGTGCTCCAGGTGGGGGGTGGCGGCGGGGGCGGGCACCCCGGGAAGGGGCTAGTCGTTAGGCCTGGGTCCCTTCATCTCTACCCGGCCCGACTAGCCCCTCTCCACTATTCAGGACCCCGGGAACTTCGCGGTCTCCACCGCCGCCATCCACAGGCAGTCCGCGGTACCCCGCGCCCCTTGCTGTCTTCTGCACTGCTTCCCTCCTCCCGCCCAGCGTCTTTTCCGTCCAGTCCGCGGCCTCGGCTCTCGGCCTGCCCCTCTGCAAACACACCCTCCCCGATAGCCCCGCAGAACCCGGAGGGGAGGGGCGGACGCCCCTTCCCGCCTGTGGTTGGAGGGGACAGCGCCCGCAGCCAGGGAGGTGGGGGCGGGGGCCCTGCGCCCCGCCCGATCAGGCCACGACTCTGGGGAGGGGGGTCGGTCCAAGCAGGTGCGGGCTCCAGCCAACCCAGGCGGCTCCGGGGGCGGGGTGTCAGGTTACATCCCCGCGGGGGGCTGGGGGCGGCCGCGGTTTGCGCCCGCTTGCCAGCCTAGAGGGCGGCGGGGAGCATATAACGGACGGCGCGGCGGGAGGAGACGCAGAGCGCCGCTAGGCTGCCCGGTGTCCGCAGCCTCCGCCGCCTCCGCCACTCCGCGCTGAGGTCTCCTGCATGAGCGCGCGGTAGACTCGGCCAGCGCCGCGCTTCCGCCGCCCAGCAGCCTCTGCCCGGCCGGCCCCGCCAGGCCCGCGGGAGCCATGGTCCTCCTCGGTACGCCCCGCTCGCTGGTTCTGCTGACGCTGCTCGTCGCCGCGGTCCTCCGGTGTCAGGGCCAGGATGCCCGTAAGTGCCTGCGGATCCACCCGTCCCCCTTTCAACCCGGCTCCGCGGCTGCTCCAGCCCCGGTGCGGCTCTCGGCGCCCTTGCGCGTTGCGACGATCTCGGGGCTTGCGGGCTCCAGGATAGTGGGGCGGTGAGGCGTTCTGCTCTGCACGCCTTGTGCCTCTGGAGGCCAGAGCCTTTCGCACGTCCAATTCCTGAGCGAGACCCCTGGGCTCTCAGTGTCGGGCGCCAGCAATTTGCGTGCAGATGCAAATACATTCC
Source organism: Ctenomys sociabilis (assembly GCA_004027165.1). NCBI lineage: Eukaryota > Metazoa > Chordata > Mammalia > Rodentia > Ctenomyidae > Ctenomys > Ctenomys sociabilis. The sequence goes on from PVKA01019742.1 coordinate 5,207, forward strand.
TCCACCGACTTCGGTAATTAGGCGCACAGGCGCGCAATTGGGCTTGCCAAATCCTCCGAGCGCAGCAAAGCGGGTCGTGACCCCTGGAGCGCAGAGTAGGGGAGCAAGCGGGCGGGACTTCTCATCCTTATCAAGGAGTTGGAGACTGGGGACGTGGGGAGGGGGAGTTCAAAGGGAAGTGAGACAAAGAACTAATTCTGACACCGGTGGGCTGAAACCTGAGGCCACAAAGAAAGGCTTCGGAGAGGCGCTCTGGACCGCGGCGCCCTGGCGAGCCCCCTCTTGCTCCGTGGCCGGGAGTGAGGTGCAGTGCTCTCGCCTTCCCCTTCGCCTCTTTTCTGGCGAAAGCCGCAAAAGCTTCTCCTAGGAAAGACGAGCACTTTCCAGCCTAAGGCGCTTTTCAGTTGACCCCGAAAAGGCACCCTGTCCCTCTCCTTGCTGTCTTACCCCCTTCCCCGCAGCGGTGAGCTCCTTTTGTAAGTTTCTAGATCTCGCCAAGCCAGGCAGCGGTGTGGTGTGTGTGTGTGCGCGCGCGCGCGTTTTGCAGGGGAAGGAGATATACTGAGTATTCAGCTCAGGATATTTAGAGAGAACAGTCTTACAGTTGAGGCCAAAGGCGGTGCTGACGGTACCTATCCGCCTCCTTCGGTAAAGCTCACTGTCTGGGATTATATTCAGGGCAAACAAACCCTGGCAAGTGTATTAGGTAGAGACAATTTTTTCTCCACGTGTTTGGGCACGTTTCCTACCTCCCGGATTCCAGCCCTGTCTTTGTGTGTTACAGATTGTAAATCAATCGCAGGTGAAACTTTGGGTAGGGGCGGCGATCGAAGCCCCTCTGCCTCCAAGGCTCTCCGCGCTGCCGCTGACCCCCGGGTTGTCTGCGGAGCTGGACTAGGTGAACGGCTCCATTCCCGCAGCACCGCAGATCCCGGCGGGCGGGGCAGGTGCAGGGCGCTGCAGCCTGGGGCCTCCGGCTGCGCCGCCTGGGGTCGTGCTCCCCCCGGGCCTTCGGGAGGACCTGCCCCGAGGTCTGGGCTTGGACCGGCACTGTATTTTTGTACTAAATTTGTGAGTACAGATCCACAAAAAAGCTTTCTTCTTGGCCGAGGTGCGCCTTCGGCCGCAGTGGACGAGCTAGGTGACTTCGTAGCCCCGATTCTCTGACGTTAGAGGCGCTCGCCGCGTCTTTCTCGGCCAGGAGTGAATTCCACAACTTTTGGGCCTAACCTTCCCTTGGCTGCTCCTTCTCCTGCATCTGTGCCCGCTCCTCGCGGTCTCAGACCCAGAGCGCGCAGGAGAAAGGTGCGCCCTCGCGGGGCTCTAGAATGCCAGAGCCCTGGGTCCGCTTCCGCTCCTACTCGACTTTCCCTGAGTTTGAGGAACTTGGCGGCGCGTTTGACCCACATCTGCACTTCGCAGCTCTCGCTCCGGAGCGCCGCTGGCGCGGGGAGACCTCAGTCCTGCTTTGTGAGGCTGCTAGCGCTGGGCGGCTGGCAGCGATGGCTTCCAGATGCGCCAAAGCCCTTCCCGTATTTATTTAAACGAGTTCCTCAAGGAGACCTGTGAATCGGGCTCTGTACGCACACCAGAAAAGCCCCATTCATGGGAGGCAGGCGGGGTCCGGTGGGCTCCCCTGGATCCTCGGCCCCTCTCCCACAAAGGCCCCCTGTGCCCGCCGCCGCCGCCTCCCCGACTCCAGCCTCGCGCGAGGCGGCGCGAAGCAAAACAGTTCCCCGAAAGAGGTAGCTTTTTAATTGACTCGCCACAAAGAGTCACTTATGCTGCCGCGGCCCGGAGGGAACCGGATCTGGTGCGCGGTGCTATCTGCGGCCGCGGCGCTGGCCTCCTCGTCCACACCTAGCGGATCCGGTTACTGCGTGGCTCCTTTCTGGGGCAGTCGTTGAATGCCACTTTTTACGATCCCAGCGTCTGCAGAAGGGCTGCATCCAGGGAGGCGGCCACGGAAAGCGTCAGCCAGCAGCTCTCGGGCCCAGCGCCCACCTTCCTGGGGAAACCTGATGTGCTCTGGTGACGCCCCCTCTCTGGGAACCTTCCCTCCCCTCCCGGGGCCTCCTATGGCAGTGGGTTCCTACTTAGTTTCCACTGGACACCTTTTTTTTTTTTTTTTTTTTTTTGATTTTGTCTTTTTGAGGCAGGGTCTAGCTATTGAGCCCACTTTGTAGCCCAGGCTGGCCTCGAACTCACAATGATCCTCCTGCCTCAGCCTCTTAGTGCTGGGATTATAGGAGTGCACTACCACGCCTGACTTTTTTTTTTTTTTTTTTTTTATATATATACTGGGAATCAAACTCAGGACCTTGTGCTTACCAAGCAGGCAACGTGCCCTGCTGGACACCTTTAACGAACAACCCCGGTGCGCAAACAGACACACACACACACACACACACACACACACACACAGACGCGCGCGCTTACACCTTCAGGTATTCCAGCGATGGATGTATCCTGGCAGTGTTAGCATTTTCCTGTGACACCTCTGGCTGCCAGGATGACCCTGCCTAAAGGCAAGATAATCAGTAGATTTCTTCTAGTGGAAAAAAAAAATGTTTCTGTTTAGCTTTTTACATTCCTAAGTGGGAGGGCAGGCAGGCTGTTCCTTTCCGTGCCCTTCAGGTCGGGGGCTCTTCCCTGGTACTCACCCCCTGCTCTTGCCCTGGCACTGGAGATTTTGATGAGAAAAACACGTGGTGCGAGCTCTGCCACAGGCTCTGGAGCTGCTGTGACTGCAGTCTCTTGCAGCATGAATTCCAGACAGCAGGGCCCTGGCAGAGAGGGCCTGGCCTCGTGCTCCTGGCCTGCGTTCTTGCAGGACAGCAGGCCTGGCCTCTACACTCTCCTGCCTGCAGAGGGGTGCTGTCTGTCTGCAGTTGCAGGCAGCACCTGTGGAAGGAGCACACCTGAAGGTCAGCTTCAGGGGCCTTTCAAGTCACTCTGTGCCTGCTGTAGTTGTGTGGAGTGGGCCAGCTCGCCCAGTTGATCCTGGCGCTTTTTGTTGTTTATTTGCTGGTCTTTTTATGAGAGAATCTCACTGTGCAGTGCAGGCTGGCCTTGAGCACACGATGTAGCCCAGGCTGGCCTAACCTTGCAACAATCCTCCTGCCTCAGCCTCATGCCCCAGCCTTGGTCCTAATGCTAATACAGTTTAAATAACAATGGAAAAGTTCCTAATTCTAAGAGCTCCTCCTTTCACTGTCCCCTCCCCTAGTAGGTCTATTTCGTATAGTCTGGCTGTTTATAGATTCAGACTTCTGTGGGTGGAACTTTTTACATTCTCTTTGAATTTTAGCTGTCAGTGGTGTTTAGCAAATTCCACAATTCCTGGAAAAACAGAAGACCTCTGCTTTTGTGACAGGGTGCCTTCCCGTTTTCCTGCCTTTTTGCCCTTTACCTCAGGTTGCTGTTCAGTCTCCTCCTCCTCCTCCTCCTCCTCCTCCTCCTCCTCTTCCTCCTCCTCCTCCTCTTCTTCCTTCTACTCACTTCCCCCCTCAGCCCCCTTCACCAGGTCTCGCTCACATTAGTGACCAGGAGAACACAAACAGCGCAGTAACCCCTCCCCTTCAGGGCTGGGTGAGGGCACCCTGTGCTGTGGGACAGCCGGAGAGGCTCATAATGAATATTTATGAGGTGCTATTATAGGAAAGTGATTTGCAAGTTCCCTCTGTCTGTGGGCCCTGGCCACTGGCCTTCCACTTGGGGCCACACCCAGCTGACCACAGCTCTCTTTCTCTCTGCCTGTGCCTCTGGCCCTGCCTTTCTGCTGCCCCTGCCCACATGGTGCAGCTCAGCCTGGCAGCTGCTTTCAGGACGGAGACTGGTATGATAATCATGATGTATGGAAGCCGGAGCCCTGCCGGGTCTGTGTCTGTGATGACGGGCTCATCCTCTGCGATGACGTAATCTGTGACGACGTGAAAGACAACTGCCTCAAGCCTGAAATCCCCTTCGGAGAGTGCTGCCCCATCTGCCCAGAGGAGCTCGCCACTGCCAGTGGTCGTAATTTATTTATTTCTTGCTCAACATAAATAAATTACTTGCGGGCACAGCAAAGGCCCCCATGCATGTCACCCACTTCTGCGTAGCAGAGGGGTTGGCTATCCATGGAACCTTGAAGGCTGGGGCAGGAAGGGAAGGCCACGTCTCACGTGCAGGTTGGAGCCCAGGGACACTAGAGGGATGCTTCCTCTCCAGCCCCTCTCAGAGACAGGCTTCAGGCACCTATGGAAGTGTAGACAGGATGCCCCGAAAGTGTCCTCTCAAATCTGCAAATTTCTGGAGTCACAGTGCAGATCCTAATTAACTCTGGTCAGACCCTAATTAACTCCTCCTCTATCCCTCACCCCTTCCTTTCTCTGTGGGAGACCCCAAGTATGTCATCCACAGTGCAGAGAAGCCCCTGCTGAGGCAGGCTTCCTCTCTTAGGTATGGAGCATTGGTGTGTTTCAGCTTTGTCTTGATCTGACTTGAGCTGACTGCCAATAGTGAAGCATATCCAGGACTAGGAGGGCCTGGGAGCTGGGTGGGGAAGGACACAGAAGGGTCCAAGCACCAGAGTCTGCACCTGGGCTCCAGTTAGAACAGTGCTCTGGACAACTGGTGCAGGTGACCCAGTTGTCTGTTCTGCTCTTGCTCCTTTCCCAGTCCTGGGACAGATGTGTCATCTCCCTTCAGGGGCTGGACAGATGTGTAGGTGCCTTTGTAGACACCCACTGCCCTTTCCTGTTCTAGCAGAGAGGCAGATGAAAAGGGGTCAGAGAAGTCGCCTTCCCTCAACACTTTCCCCATGGGCTCCTTCATGGCAGATGCCTCGTCTTCCTCAAGGGCCCATGCCACTGAAGTGTTGAGTGCCTGCAGGATTTCGTGGCTATGGCAGGGGAGGGGGGAGCTGCCCTGGCGCTCGGTGCTGTTTGTAACTCTTCTGTCTTGCTGTTTTTTTGTGCTTGCTTCAAAGAGACCAGCTCTAATGTAAGACTTTCTATGTCTCTAGTTCTACTTCTGGGAAAGCTTGGGGTTGGGGAAGGGTTTTGTGCCTTCTGGGGCAGAGAATGGCTGGAGCTTCTGAGCTTGCTTTTTGCTTTGTTCTGCTCTTGCTCCATTCTTTTGCATGCTTCCTGCTTTCTGAATAACAAGGTCTGGGGACATCTCCCTTCCTCCTGAATCCTCCAAGGTTGTGGGGTCACAGGGGACCCTAATACCTCTGTGTAGAGGTTGGTCGGGGAGTCACTAGCAGATGCCCCTCCCTTGGTTATGTCCTCCTCTTCATTTTACCCCCTAAAGAGTGTTTGAATGACAAGAGCGGTGCTTGCCCAGCTTCTGTCTGAGTCTTACTTCTCTTCATTTTCCCCCCATTCAGGGCAACTGGGACCAAAGGTAAGAGCACCCTACTCCCAGTCCCATTTATATTTCCTCCTTCAGAGACCATGTGATTTTGCTCCTGCCTGGGATTCTTTGGACATCAGAAGGTGTCTGTTCCAGGCAACCTGGGGCTGCTGGGCTGGATCTGGGGACTTGGTGGGCTCATACTCAGCTAATTGGACATGAACTTCCTGTTTCAGGGACAGAAGGGAGAACCTGGAGACATCAAAGATGTAAGTACAAATTGTCCTTCTGGGCAGCACATCTGCTGCCTAAGTAGTCATGGCCCAGGCATGCCCCTGACCAACCATTCTGCGGGTCTCCTTCTCATAGATCGTAGGACCCAAAGGACCTCCTGGACCTCAGGTAAGAAAAGGAGGAACCCTTTCCTCCAGCCAGCCCCTTACACATCCAAGTTGCTGTCTGCCCGCTTCTGGACTTGCTGTCATCTTTCTGTGTTCCTTCCCTTCAGGGACCTGCAGGTGAACAAGGGCCCAGAGGTGATCGTGGTGAAAAAGGTGAAAAAGTGAGTAGAGAGCCACAGGACTGGCTGTGTGCGGACCCCCGAGTCCCCCCACCTGCCACGGCCCGCCTGCCTCTTCAGAGCTGCCCTGAACAGAAAGAAGCACTGCCGCACACAGCCCCTTTTCTCTTTCTGCCAAGGGCCCCCCTGGACCTCGTGGCAGAGATGGAGAGCCTGGGACCCCTGGAAATCCTGGCCTCCCTGGTCCTCCTGGCCGGCCCGGCCCCCCTGGCCTTGGTGGAGTAAGTATCCTTATTTCCCCTCTTGGACTGCTCCTCCAGCAATGTGGCTTCTAAATTACTACATGCACGTACCTGGACAGCGCCCAGCAGCCAGCAGTGTGTACAGAGCCGGGCCGCAGGCCTCTCCCCCAGGCTGCTAACTGAGCAGCACACACGAGGCCTGAGACCACAGGGCCCAGGCTGACTGGCTGTTTTTTCAGTTATTGGGCTTCTATAAAGAAAGTGTTCAATTACCTGGCTTCTTGGCATCTGTACCTGTGGCTGATTCTTGGGGGTCAGGCTAGGGGCTGGGGGACAGAATGACTGGGTACTTGTATTTCTCTGGAAGAGGAGGGACCGCTGTCCTTGGAGGACGTTTATTCTCGATGCTTGCCAAGCGCACTGCAAGCAGCTATTCATGCCCATGAAAGGGCACCACTGAGTGAAGGTGTGTGGCTGCCATCGTGTGGGAAGCAAACCCGCCAGCAAATGGCATTATTACCCACTCTTTTCAGGTTTTCAATTTGATGTGTGCTGTGTTTTAAATTCTTCTACTTAAATTGGCTCCCAGATGCCTACCACATCCGTTACAGAAATATTTCGAGGCCGTTGACTTTAGTCCTTTGCCTGGCGTTCAAGGCTTAGAGGACAAAGAACACCTTTAATGATGTTTCAGTTGTGTTCTCAACGTATGTTAAATAATGTGGAGAACACTCTTAGTATATGGGACTAATTCTACAAAGTGAAGCCTGCGGACAGACACTACTCCAAAGAACACTTCAGCATCCCGGGAAGCTAGTGCACCCCACTGCATCTCGTCACACCTCCCACAGGCGGCTCCCCAGAGCGCTGCTGGTCCTGCAGTGCCCAGTCAGTCGCTAACCGTTGGAGGCTGGCTAAGCAGTGGTCTTTCTCTCCTCATAGAGTTTCCAGCAAGTGGGCCTGACTCAGGCCTCTCAGCCTCCTAAGCGAGTTGTTGGGTTGATTTTGCAGAACTTTGCTGCCCAGATGGCTGGAGGATTTGATGACAAGGCTGGTGGCGCTCAGATGGGGGTCATGCAAGGACCGATGGTAAGGACACAGCCGCTCTCTGCAGCCAGAGCACCTGACAGGCGCTGCTCCATAGGCGGCCTCCCCATGTCGCTTACATGACCTCCCGCTGCCCTAGCCCAAATGTGCAGCCTTTCAAGCTGATGAACATCAGCATCAGTGATGCGTGGGGTGCGACTGAGAGGAGTCAGGTGAGGGGTGTGTGCCGGCCATGGGAGGGCTGGCGGCCGTTCCTCTTGGAAGGAGAACTGACGAGGCAGCCACTGTTCTGTGGTATGCGGACTCCAGCAGGAAAGCTCAGCCCTGCGGCTCGGGCCTGGCACAAGCTAAATGAGGCTCTAGCTTTAGTAAACATGGCTACTGTCCAGCAGGGAGCAAGGCCGGGCCTCCATCCAGACGGTGCCCATACATAAGAGGAGACTGTCACATGGGTAGTGGGGGATGGCAGGAAGCGGCTGCTGCAGCTCCTGCGCATGGAGCGTCTTAGTTTTTCTCTATCTGAGCTTCTGACTAGGAGAAGTTGGCCCCCAGAGGCCACTGGTGACCTAGTTTTTTCTTCTGATGCAGGGCCCCATGGGACCCCGAGGACCCCCAGGCCCTGCCGGTGCCCCTGTAAGTACCTGCTATTTCTGTCTTGGGACTGTGGCCGGGGCTGTCACACTCCCTAGCGTCTTCCCGTTGTGGGGAATCAGCCTGACGTTTCACTGTATGTTTCAGGGCCCTCAAGGGTTTCAAGGCAACCCTGGAGAACCTGGAGAGCCTGGCGTTTCTGTGAGCACCTGCGTCTCGTCCCCACCCCCAGAGCCTCTGGCGACAAGCCCTGGGGCCCCCAGCTGCTCCCACAGCGGGGTGGTCCAGAGGGAGTTCAGATGGCAGTGCCTAGGAGTCAATGTGGCAGGACCCCCAGGAGCAGTCGTGCCAGCCCTCTCTGGGTGGCTGTGGCCTGTGCTGTTTGCTGCCTCCTGCCTGGACCCGTTCTGCATGCTGCCCCAGCCTTTTTTCTCTTCATGGGACAGCTGGCTTCCAAACTCCCAACCCCAAATATTGCCCACTAGTAAATGTGACCCCCTCCTGCCATCACTACAACTCCCTTGCTTTGTTTGTAGGGTCCCATGGGTCCCCGTGGCCCTCCTGGCCCCCCCGGAAAACCTGGTGATGATGTGAGTACACCCCCCGTGACCTTCTGCTTTGCAAAGGTCCTTGGGTTCTGTGTGCTGGAGGGAAAGGGGTGCCACGGGAGCAGGGCCTGTGAACAGGGTGAAGCTGTTGGTCCTGAAAGCTAGCATTGGTTGGGGGCAGTGACCAGGTGGGGAGGCCTGGTCTCCTAAGTGCCAGCCCAACCACAGTCTGTGGCCGCTTGGAGCTGAGTGCATGAGTTCCCTGAGGATCTACAGGGAAGGGAAATAATTAAAACATCATCAGCCCCAGGATGGGAAAGAGAGAGAAGAAAAACACAAGGCAGAAAGATGCAGAGAAGGAAGAACAAAGAAGGAACCACTCCATGGCCCAACGTTATCTCAATTGTAAATGAGTTAGAAACAGCTCAGCCTGAGCCAGAATGTCCACAGGGGCTGCAAGGCAAGCAGAGCGCAGAGCTGCTCCAAGCTCCACTCATGAATAGCATTAGACAGAGGGCCCCTGAGGTCAGGGCAGACTCGCTTGTCAGCAGAGCCAGGAGGCTGGAGACTGGCAAGAGGACAGCAGGTCCATGAGAGGCATTCGGTAGACGGGGTGAGGGTGCGGGGGCTGGTGGAGAGGCTGTCTCTCACGTGCTAGTGCGTCTTCCGAGGACAGTGACCTCTCTGCCCTCCCTCTCCAGGGTGAAGCTGGAAAGCCTGGAAAGTCTGGTGAAAGAGGCCCGCCAGGCCCTCAGGTAAAGCCCCACCTGGCCCAGCCTTGCTGGGCTTCCCCTTGTCTCCCTCCTTGCCCCCTCCAGTGTGCCCAGTTCAACTACTTAGCCCAGGGCAGGGGTTAACCAGCCGTGTACATCATGCTGGTGATCATGTGTGCGGCCCCAAGGCCAGGAAGGCAGGGCTCGGGCGCGGGGGGTGTGCCCCTCCTCCCTGCTGGCCCAGGCCCTCAGTAGCCTGGCAAGCCTGGGCCCACCTCACTGAGTCTCCTCTTTGGATTGCAGGGTGCTCGTGGCTTCCCAGGAACTCCAGGCCTTCCTGGTGTCAAAGGTCACAGAGTAAGTGTTGCGGGCAAGGTTATGGGAAGGAAGGGGCTGCCAGGGTAGAAGGAGCACTTGGGGTAGGTATGCTTCTTCCTGTTTGGGTTCCAGAGTGTGATCACACGTTTTTTTGTATCCTTCAGGGTTATCCTGGACTAGATGGTGCTAAGGGAGAAGCTGGTGCCCCAGGAGTGAAGGTAAGGGGTGGGAGTGGCCAGGAAAAAGACTCTGAGTCCAGCCAGGCAGGTGCATCTGGGCCTATGGAGTTAGGACAACAGAACAGTGTTGGTTAGGTGTGCCAGGCCCGACCCTGATGGGTGGACCGCAGCCCAAGGGCTGGAGGAGCCACCCCTCACGGAGATGAAGCTGGGTGTCGGCTGAGGCCACCCTTGCCAGCTTCCGTAGGGCCCAGGTGCTGGACGCTGACCTCATGTATCTTTCTTTGCAGGGTGAGAGTGGCTCCCCTGGGGAGAACGGCTCTCCAGGCCCAATGGTGAGTCTGGCTGCAGGCAGGCACTCTCGAGCGCCCCCGGCTGTCCGGCGGCTGCACTCCAAGCACCCTCACTGCCTCTGTACAAAGTAGATTTTCAGTTCTGATCTAATTATACACAAACAGTAGCAGTCTGATTCAGATTCTGTCTGCCTCTGAATAACCAGCAGCATGGTTGCAGGTGGCTTGTCAAGATCTCGCCAACATTTCCTTGGCATCACCATGTTCGTGCAGTTAATCTGTGCTTCAAGTTTTAAAACACTGCACCTCTTCTCAGTGTTGTGGGGTTCATCTGCCCCGGAGCGCATGATGCTTGAGGGCTCTAGCGTGGTACAGAGCCCTGGGATCTGTTCGTGGGCTCATGGGCTGCCCAGCAGGGTGGCATGGTTGGAGGGCCTCGCTTGGGGTTCCCAGCCTGGGCTGGGCCCTGCAGGCAGTAGTCAGCACGTTGAGCATTGCTAAGTCAACCCCCGCTTGGGCTGCGTGTCTTCCAGGGACCCCGTGGCCTGCCTGGTGAGAGAGGACGGACTGGCCCTGCTGGTGCTGCGGTGAGTGATCATATTTTTACACGTCAGAGTTTGCAAGCCTACGTCGCTTGCCCTGCAGGACATCTCCCTGGGGTGAAGAAAGCATGTGCCCAGGGAAGGGCCCAGGCAGGGCCTGCACCCTGCTGGGCAGCAGGGCTGGGGTGGGCAGCTGGGCTGTGAGAGCAGGGTTCCTCTCATGGTCAGCCTTATTGGGGAATCTGTGCAGCAGTCTCCAGCCTCCCCAGCAACCCAGGTGGAGGGGACAGACAGCCTTAGCCCTGTGCCACCCTTCCCTTTGTGGCTGCTGCATGCCCTAAAGCGGGTAGCAGGGCTGAGCATTGACTCGCGGGGCTCCGGGACTGAAGCTGTAGCAGCTGCCTACTGTACGCTGATGGCTTCCACCCCGTGGGCTCCCCCATGCTCAGAACCTTTGTGCTGCGTGTCGTCTAGCCTTCCCCTCGGGGAGGCTTTCTGTTCTTCCACCCCTTTTGTAGGAGTGCAGAAAGGCTCGATATCAGGACAAGTAGTGCTCTGCACTTCCGCTGTAGTGGGAGGCCACGGATGGGGGGGTTGGCAGCCAGGGGAGGGTGCAGACCCCTTAGCAATAGAGAAGCTTGTAGGGGCTCTGTCGGGCAAGCGCAATGGAAGCTGGGTTTAAAGCAGACTGCGCTTCCTGGTGCCCCCACACCCCCGCCACCAGAACCCCGAGGCTGCTCCTCCAAGCCCTTGCAGGGCGAGCCAGCATCTGTCGTCAGCTGCACTCAGGGCTGCTGCTGCTTTCCAGATGCCTTGTCTGCTTATCCGGCACTTCCCTCAAGAGCAGATCAGTGAGACTGGAGCAGAACTACCCACCCCTGCCCCCTTGAGCTGGTAGATTTCGTTTCTGTTAGTTGCCCAGGTAACCCTAGTTTACTTCAGTTTCTGGTAAGAGTTCCTGTTGCTTTTGTGTCCGAGAAACGTCCGGTCACTGTGGTGCATATTGTCAGCACCGATCAAAGGCAGCCAAGCACTCTGCTCTGTACTTGCCATGTACAGACCCTACAAAAGTGCCTGCCACCACTCCTCGGGGCCTGACACTTTGGGAACATCCGTGGTCAGTGCCTATTGACATTAAGGAAATCTACCTCCAAGTCCTGGGTGAGAGTTCAGTGTCTGTTTGCCACTGCAAAGTGACAAGCAGCGGAAGCCCCAACTGTGAGCCAGAGCCTTGTTCTAGGGTCACTCTGGGGGGTGAGAGGGCCCTGGGTCTGCCTGGAAGCATTGCTGCTTCTGTGGACCCGAGGGCCATGACTTTGGGTTTTGTGAGAGGCCCTGAGCCACAGTGGCCCTGCCCTTGACAGGGCGAGGAGGGTGAGCTGCACCCCCGCCACTGTCCTTCTGGGGTCCTGCCTGTCCCTGCTGGCTCCTGTCCTTCAGCAGTGGACCTGGAGCTGGGTGTGCGGGTTAGGCTTAGGCTTGGGCTCACTGCTTCCGCTGCGTGCACGCTTCTCCACCCGAGGCCCTGCTCTGAGTCTCCCTCTGGCCTTTTGGGCCTGTAGCCCTCCCTCAGGCAGCCTTGCCCAGCTCTGCAGAGCAGAACCTCACAGGGCAGAAGCACGAGGGTGCTTCTGTGCGCCTGCTTGGGCCCCATGTCCGTCGAGCAGCTGCTTCATAGGCCAGCCAGAGGTATCCTGTGAGCACCTGGGCTTTCCTCAAAAGCAGGTTCTCTAGGGACGCAGAGCACGGAGGAAGAGGCCTCGACAGAGCCTTAGCCAAATGGTCAGCCAAGCTGCGCATGTGCCTCCCTGTGTGGTCAGCAAGCCCCGGGGCCAGGTTGATTGCCTGGCTATGTGATTTTCCCTCGGTGCAGTTCACTGAATCACTGAGCAATAACTCAGCCTTAGAGTTAGGGGTATTTGGCGTCTAAATTGAAGTTTCCAAAACGAAGGGCCAGCTAGGAAGTTCCCTGGGGTCCACTAACTGTGGGCACAACTGCATCCTCGCACCGCCCAGCCCCGCCGGTCCTGCACGGGCCCAGGGCAGGGGCAGGCTGTTCTGCAGCTCGCCCCAGCCATGCTGCTCCGGGGGAGTGGGACCGCTGCACTCCACACGCCTCTCACAGGGCGCTTTCCTTGTTCGCAGGGCGCCCGAGGCAACGATGGTCAGCCGGGCCCTGCTGGGCCTCCTGTAAGTTATTTGTCTGCCCGCCTGGCTGCTCACTAGCCTTGAGCAGTCCCAAGAAGCCTGCAGGGATCACACTGCTGGTGCTGACACCTTAGAAGCACCACTCTTCGCAGCCCAGTTCTGTGCCTTTGCTTTCCTGTCCTAGAGATGGAACCAAGAGCCTTTGTGCAGAACTATTGCCTCACCCCTTAAAAAATGTGTATTTTAATCATGAGGAGGGATGTCCGAGGGGGGTCTGCTTCTCATCACATGAGGCCAGAAATTTGCTTTGCCATCTGAAGCAAGGCAAAGCCAGGCATTTCTCTGGCACTCCCTGGGGAAACAGACAGCAGCAGGGATGACCCCTGTCCTGGGAGAGGCACTGGCACCACAGAACAGCAGCGTCAGCGAAAAGGGGGAGGGAGAGAAGCTGGAGGCGTCTCCTTTGGGGCCAGGCCCGCCCTGGTTCACCTACACCCCTTTCTCTTCCAGGGTCCTGTTGGCCCCGCCGGTGGTCCTGGCTTCCCTGGCGCTCCTGGAGCCAAGGTGCGTGCCCTGCTCACCCGGCCCCCAGAAGCTCCCCGCTCCTCAAACCTGGCTCATGGCACAGTGATGCCCCACTCCTTCAGAGAACTCTCCCGTACAGGAAGGAAAGCGAAGCTTGCCAGAGTTGCCCTCTGGAAGAGACTGAGATGGGGCGACAGAAGCTGGGCGCCCAGTTGCAACTTCCCCATAGGAGAGGGAGACAGAGCTGGGAGACCCTGCAGGCTGTGGGGTGCAGTGCCAGGGTGCAAGCACAGAGATCAGCCTGGGGGCTGGGGCAGAGCGAGCAGGAAGGTGGCCACGAAGAGGGCCCCTGCTCCCCTTTCTGTGCAGGCCACTCTGCTCTGCTTGGGGCTGGCCTCGCCCAAGCCGCGCTAATGGAGTTCTTCTACAGATTAATGGAGGTCAGCGGGAGGCCCGCCAGCGTAGGGGAAGGCGGCTGGCCCGAGGGATTCCAGTGTGAATGTCCCTGGGAGTGAATAAGGAGCCTCCGTGTGTCACTGGCATCAGGTTGCTTTTCCCCTCCTGGGGGTTTCCATGGCAACCAGACAGTGTCTGAGGCTCAGGGAGCCCATGAAGGAGGCTCATTGTGGAGAGGGACAGCGAAGGTGAGGGGGCCTGACCTCCAGAAAATAAGAATGACAAAGTGCAGCAGGAATGTGCGGAGGAGAAACCCAAGGAGGCTCTGACCTCGCCCCAGGTCGGCGGCCCTCCCCGGGTGCCGGGTGCCGGGTGCCATGGTCCGGAGCGCCTGGTCTCAGTGAACTGTGACTTTCAGGAAAAGAGGAAAACACAGAAGAGGCATTCCGTTGGGGAGGGGGCTGCCAGGGGCAGGGAGAATCGGGCTGCAGCGGGGGCAGGAGTGGAGTGGGGCCCTGGCCCATCACTCAGCAGCAGGTGCGCTCGAAGCAGTGCTCCGGAATGAAAAGTGTCAGGGGCAGGAGAGGCGCACCAGACCTCCGCTTCTCCGCGAGTAGAACAGCAGGACGGGGCAGGAGAGGCGGCCACGCAGGCCACTGTCGTTATCTCGTGGCACTAGGCTCGTGGCACTAGGGTGGCTGACTCCCTGAGCCTCTGACGGGTGCTGGCAGGCACAGCAGCCATCCCGCGCCCTGGCTAAGGAGCACCTGCGCTTGCTTGCCTGTGGGCTCGCCCTGGGAGGCCAGGGACCAGAGAAGGCAGGCGTAGGGAGTCCTTGGGCTTGCTCTGGTGGGGACAAGGGTGACAGTGAGACCTGTGTGTGAGCAGTATGAGCATGCGTGCCCGCACGCAGGGCCCGGCGCCCACCGTTCTCTTCATCCTCTGGTCTCTTTCCAGGGTGAGGCCGGCCCCACTGGAGCCCGTGGTCCCGAAGGCGCTCAAGGTCCCCGAGGCGAACCTGGCAACCCCGGGTCCCCTGGGCCTGCTGGTGCTTCTGTAAGTGTGCTCCACCCCGCCTTGGGGGTGCTGACCTGGACACTCATAACTCCCTGTGTCCCCCAGAGGGACACGGACCCTCCCTGAACCTTCCTCCTACCCAGCCCTCTTCCTCTGGCCATCCACGAGGGATGGCTCCGCTGTGGATGGGGAGCTGCAGGGCTGGAGCTCCTCCTCTGTGACATGTGTTTCAATGCCTCTCTCCTTGTTCAGGGAAACCCTGGAACTGACGGCATTCCTGGAGCCAAAGGATCTGCTGTGAGTGTGGCCCCCGCCTATTCCTCGGGTGGGCTCTACCCCTCCTGCGTCTCTTCTGATGTGCCTGCTCTCTTCATGCTGACAGGGTGCTCCTGGAATTGCTGGTGCCCCCGGATTTCCTGGGCCCCGTGGCCCCCCAGGTCCTCAAGGTGCAACAGGTCCTCTGGGTCCGAAAGGTCAGACGGTAAGAACCCAAAGTGACCCCTGTGTTCTCTCTTCTTTCTGTGTCCTCCTGCCCTGGCCTCATCCACGTCCACTGAGGGCCCCTTGCGGGGGTTTCTGGAGGTGGGAAGGCTCCATGGAGAAAACCCAGTGAGCATTTGCCTCTCTCCTTCATTCAGGGCGAGCCTGGTATCGCTGGCTTCAAAGGCGAACAAGGCCCGAAGGGAGAACCTGTGAGTGTCTGCGCCCCCTTGCCTGGCCTTCCTTGCTGCTGCCCATCTACTGTCCCCTGACTCGGCTGCTCCCTGTGTGGACACTCTGCACTCTTCCCTGGTCACGTGGGCTCACCCACGGTGGTCCGTGTCCCCCAAGTCCCGCATCTTGAAACGTTGCCAAGATGGCTCCTTCTACACATGGAGCCGGGGCTGCCCCAGGCCAGGAGCAGGCTCACCCTGCTTTTCTCTCTGTTGATCTGCAGGGCCCTGCTGGCCCCCAGGGAGCCCCTGGTCCAGCCGGTGAAGAAGGCAAGAGAGGTGCTCGTGGTGAGCCTGGTGGCGCCGGGCCCATCGGCCCTCCGGGAGAGAGAGTAAGTGGCCGGAGCCCCACCCCGCCCCGCCCGGTCCCCACTAGTCTGTGGCGGAGTCTTTGCCTGCTCTTGGGCTCTCTGGATCACATACTCTTCTCCACCCACCACCAAGAGCCAGGCCCTATCCTGTTTGCACTCTCAGGAGGTCACAGAGCAGTGAACCTGCTCCCCGAAAGGCGAGGTCTGGCCCTGAGGTGACCCCTCAGCACTTTGCAGACTGCAGCTCCCACTCCAAACAACTGTGGTGGGTGGGTAGGTGGATGGATGGCTTCTGGCGCCCAGTAGGTAGGAGCTGTGTGCACTGCCTGACTCCCCTCCTCCCCTCTGCCCCCCGTTTCTCCCCAGGGTGCGCCTGGAAACCGAGGTTTCCCGGGTCAGGATGGTCTGGCAGGTCCCAAGGTGAGTGGGGAAGAAAGGGTTGGGTCTTGCGGGCACTGCTGGCCACCGGCTGACTGACTCCCTGTCCCACTGACTCCCTGTCCCTCTCCTCTCCTGTAGGGGGCCCCTGGAGAGCGAGGGCCTAGCGGCCTGGCTGGCCCCAAGGGAGCCAATGGCGACCCTGGCCGCCCTGGAGAACCTGGCCTTCCCGGAGCGCGGGTAAGGAGGGCAGCTTCCGCAGGCTCTGGGTTCTGCGCAGACCTTCATGCCCATCCTGCCCGCTCCCCCCAGCCTGGGCTGCCAGCGCTGGGAGGCCCAAGCCTGCCCTCGACACCACCCTCTTCTCTCTCCTGAACACAGGGTCTTACTGGTCGCCCTGGCGATGCTGGGCCTCAGGGCAAAGTCGGTCCATCGGTAAGTCCACCATGCCTGGGCTGCCGGGGGATGGAGGGTATATCTGGGGAGTGGGTGGGGAGCAGTTTGGGTGGTGTGACGTCTGAGGCCTGGGGCAGGGGACAGGGCGGGCTCTGGGGCCGGATGTAGCCAGTGCAGTTCCTATGAGCTATGAAAATGCCTCCCTCCTGTCAGTGGAGGGCCTAAGACAAAGCCCAACATGCGTTTTCCGGGGGCTTCCCAGTCAGAGCTCCGTGCTGTGGGCGGGGGGCCAGCTGTGTGGACTGGACTGCCAGTGGCCGCCGTGGTCCATCTAGAAGCTGGGTGTCAAGCTGTGTCTCCCTGCGTGGCTCTCACTGGTGGCATCTCTTTCAGGGAGCTCCCGGTGAAGATGGGCGTCCTGGACCTCCAGGCCCTCAGGGGGCTCGGGGGCAGCCTGGTGTCATGGGGTTCCCTGGCCCTAAGGGTGCTAATGTAAGTGACGGTTGGTTCTCCTATTTCCTCCCGCGAGGCGCTTCTCCCTTCTTGGTCCTTGGAGAAAGGGTTGGGCTGGACACCTAGGCCAGGGCAGTGACCGGGGGTCTCTGTACCACGGGCAGCTGAAGTGCCAGGGATCTGGGCAAGGAGGTTCCTTTGAGGTTCAGGACATCACAGCCGTGACACTATGCCACAGGGCAATGCCTGTGGCCTGGCTGCTTCTAAATAGAACAGAAGGGAGTGACCCCTCTCTGTGTCCTCTGCTGTGTCCCCGCCTGCTTTATCCCCACCCTCTGCACAACGCTCCCCCCCATGGCCCTGCTCTCTCTTCCTGCAGGGTGAGCCTGGCAAAGCTGGTGAGAAGGGCCTGGCTGGCGCTCCTGGTCTACGAGTAAGTGCCCTTCCCACTGCCCATGTCTTGGTGCAGGGTGGACATTAGCATGGGACGTGGTGTCCTCCCTAGGTATGGTCATGGGATCCTAGTTAACAAGAGTTCCTGTGTCTGAGGCCACACTGGGCCAGGCAATTGGGATCCACCCGGGGGGACTTCTGGTTGCTGGAGGCAGCTGGCTGGGGAGACAGGGTCCTTCTATAGAGAAGGCCAGAGACCAGGAATGGCAGGACCTAGAGACCTGGAAGCCCTGGGCCAAGGGTGCACCACCCATAGTCTGGGGAGCCGAAGAAGAGTGTGCGCGGCAGTGTGTGACCTTTCTCTCTGCCCTCTAGGGTCTTCCAGGCAAAGATGGTGAGACAGGGGCTGCAGGCCCCCCTGGCCCTGCTGTAAGTACCCACCAGCCCCCATGGGTGGCTCTGTGGAAGAGGCTTGATGGGGAGGGACAGGGGAGCCTCGAGCCTCCTGGTGACAGAACTGCTGGAAGTGGGTCCAGGCTGCACCAGGGTGTGTGTCCCAAGCTAAGGCAGGGAGGCAGTGCCGGCCCCGTGGAGAGGTGTAGGTGACGGGGGCTCTGGATGGCCAGGAGCGGTCGCCCTGGGCTGCCCTGTGCCTCAGGCTGTGGCTCCCTGGAGAACACTGCCCAGCTTACCTTTCCGTTTCCTCTCCAGGGACCTGCAGGGGAGCGAGGCGAGCAGGGCGCTCCTGGGCCATCCGGGTTCCAGGTAGGTGGCAGGCCCAGCCTTCTGTCTGGTTTCTTCCCACACTGAGGGTTCCCTGGGGAGCAGCAGCAGGGATGAGGGGTCTGAGGCTCCCCTGTGCTCCCTGTCCCATTGCTGTTCCCTCAAGGGCCAAGGAAGCAAACATGCTCCTCTGTAACACGTGTCACTCACTCTGGCTTCTAGGGACTTCCTGGCCCTCCTGGCGCCCCCGGTGAAGGTGGAAAACCAGGTGACCAGGTGAGTGTGGCACTGGGATCCTGCGGCTTGCTTAGCTGCTGTGCCTGAAGCAAGGGCCCAGCGGCACACAGAGCCCATGCGGCCGGCCGACCTCCGGATGGATGACAGTCTGAGCACAGCTCTCGGGGCTACACCACTGCCTTGGGGGGGATTCCGGGACCATCATTCTGACCTTGTCCTCTGCTCTTCAGGGTGTTCCTGGAGAAGCTGGAGCCCCAGGCCTTGTGGGCCCAAGGGTGAGTGTCCTGTTGTCCCCTCTGCTGGGAGTCTCGCTCACCGGCCCTCTCTCTGCAGCTCCACCAGGGACCCCCAACCCTGGTCCCAGGGTGCTGCCCCTCCCCTCCCCTGTCCCTCCCCGTTTTCCCCTGGCCTCCTCCCTGCTGAGCTGCCTGATGACTGACTCCTCCATGTCTGCCACAGGGCGAACGAGGCTTCCCGGGTGAGCGTGGGTCTCCCGGTGCCCAAGGCCTGCAGGGCGCCCGTGGCCTCCCTGGCACTCCTGGCACAGATGGTCCCAAAGTGAGTGAGGCTGAGACCTGGGCATCTTGTGGCATTCTGGAAGGCCCTGCTGATGGGCAGAGCGGGAGAAGGGCTCAGGGAGGAAAGGAGGAACAGGGGAGAGGAGGGGAAGACAAGAGGGGCTGGGTGCAGGCTCCCTGCCTGCACTCAGGGGGAAGTGCCACCCCCTGATGCCTCTTGCCTCCCTCCAGGGTACATCCGGCCCAGCTGGGCCCCCTGGGGCCCAGGGCCCTCCAGGTCTGCAGGGAATGCCTGGTGAGAGAGGAGCTGCTGGCATCGCGGGCCCCAAGGGAGACAGGGTTCGTACCAGCTGCAATGCGCCTCTCCTGGAGTCTTGACTGAGCTACGGTTCTCACGGCCTGGCCCAGGGGCAAGGGTTCTGCTCACCCTTTCTGGAGAAGTTTGGAGTCTCCCTTCCAAAGCGCTCAGCCGTTTAGTGGCACCCTCACCCCTGCCCCGTCACCTTGCTCCCCTATTCCTTGTCACCTGTGTGGAGCCCACAACAAACTTCTTGGGCAGGCACTGAACTTAGAACTAGGGCAGGGTGGGCAGAGCTGGCCAGCGGGTCCTGAGGCGCCCCCAAGGCAGCTGTTTTTCTGTCCTCCAGGGTGACATTGGTGAGAAAGGCCCTGAGGGAGCACCTGGAAAGGATGGAGGACGAGTAAGTGACTGCTGCTCCCAGGATGGGGGAGTGAGGTGGGACAGGGACAGGGACGCGTGCATGTGGACGGGAGGGCACGGAAAGCCAGAGGGACTTGCCTGTCCCGCCAAGAGCTCTGGGGACCCTGGGAGGGAGGCCCACAGAGCCCTGGCCTGTGGCTGACTCTCTGCCTCTCTCCCGCAGGGTCTCACAGGTCCCATCGGCCCTCCTGGACCAGCAGGGGCCAACGGCGAGAAGGTGAGCTATGCCTGCTTTTCCACACAGCTCCCCAGGCCCCAGTGAGGCTGTATCTCACCTCTTCGTGGAGGTGGCATCCACCTCACCAGCACCTGTCACCCCCCTGCCACTGTCACTGCAAAGGGGAAGGGTGGGCCCCTCAGTGGTGAAGCCACTGATTTTGGTAGAGCGGTGGACTCAGGGTGAAAAGCTCTGAAGATCTTCCAGGAAGGTTGAAGGGAGGAAAAATTGGGCAGGGCTCCCAGGCACTGGTGCTCCCGAGGGCCCCCTCTGACCTCGCTCCTCTCACTTACTCTAGGGAGAAGTCGGCCCTCCTGGTCCCACTGGAAGTGCTGGCGCACGTGGTGCCCCGGTGAGTGGACGCCCCAGGGGCCGGGGAGGCAGTTCTGCCCTGCCCAGCACCTTTCATCCACCTGCAGGCTGCCCGTGCAGCTTCTGCCCTGCCAGGGCGTAGTGGGGGTGCAGGATCTTTGGGCCCCAGATCCTCCTCTCCACAGAGGCTTCCCACCCTGGGTCCCCTTCCTCACTCAACCTGCCTCCTGCGGTGATGAGTCATGAGCCTGGGCGGGGCAAGGGGCTGTGGGCTCTTGGAGGGCAGCTAACCCCTCCTGGGCTGCTCCTTGCAGGGTGAACGTGGGGAGACTGGGCCTCCCGGACCTGCTGGATTTGCTGGACCTCCTGTGAGTGCCTCCCTTCACCCCAGTCCTACCCCACTCCCGCTGGCTCCACGTCCAGCACCCAAGGGTGCCTTCTAGCGTATGGAGATGGGAAGGAGGGGTGGAGGGACAGGCTTTGAGGAAGAGGGAAATGACTTCCTCGGCTTTCCCTCCCTGTCCTGGGTCCAGCCTCATCCCAGCCGCGTGTACACAGTGCGCATTCCTGGCTTCTCTCACCCTTCCTTACCCCTTCCTGCCTCTGGTTACAGGGTGCTGATGGGCAGCCTGGTGCCAAGGGAGAGCAAGGAGAGGCTGGGCAGAAAGGCGATGCTGGTGCTCCCGGTCCTCAGGGCCCCTCTGGAGCTCCTGGGCCTCAGGTGGGTGAAGCCAAGCTCCCCGGGATCATTCCATGAGAAAGAGGCAGCTGAGTGCAAGAGGAGAGGCCCTGGAGACCCACAGAGAGAGTGGCTGGGAGCCTGGGGTCCCTTGCTGCCAGGCAGTGGGAGGGGGCTCTCATTGCATGGGATGTGGGGGACCAGGCTGGGGTGCTGGAGGACCAGCACAAAGTACAGACTGTGTCTCCACTGATCCTAGCCAGCCAGGAGATAGCTGGTCTCTTGGGGGTGGGGACAGGGTCAGGAGAGGCTTTCCCAGAGGTGAGACCTTCCATGGGTTCCTGGTTAGCTTCTCCTCATGTGGCTGGTGGTGACTTCTCTGGCTGTGATCTGACCAGGAAGCTGCACCGAGCCCCTGGGCTGCAGGAGTCTGGTGGCAGGGCTCAAAGCCTCATGGTCTCTTTCCCTTCCAAGGGTCCCACTGGAGTGACAGGGCCAAAAGGAGCCCGTGGCGCTCAAGGGCCCCCGGTAAGTGAGGCCATCCACGTCCCCCTCTGGCTCACCAAGCTAAGTGATTTCGGGGGGCTCAGGGTTCGCCTCCTCTTCCTCCCTTCTCAGTCCTGCTCATGCCCCAGCCCCAGCCGGTCCCTTGCCAGGTGGAGCGAGGGCATCTCTCACTGTCTCTGCTGGCACGGTTATCCTGGAAGTCCAGGGCCCTAGACCAGCCACTCAAGTCCCCTGTGGGCAAGAGGCCCAGACGCCTGATGCCATGGTCCGGCAGGGCTCTCCTTCCCTTTCTAGCTCCCTGCATGTTGATTTGCAGCCTCCTGCTGCCAAAACAGCCCCCGCACCCCCACGCCCCACCCTGCCTGGCTCCTGCTGGGCTGGTTCTGGGCCCTCCTGAGGGCTTGATGCATTCAGATGTTCTCTTCTCCTCATGCAGGGAGCCACTGGATTCCCTGGAGCTGCTGGCCGCGTTGGACCCCCAGGCTCCAATGTAAGTGTCACTTTGGCTGGTGTCTACCTTAGTCCTGGGGTGGGAGGCAAGAGGGGGTGCATCTGGCTGAGTCCCTGCAGCAGAGTTTAGAGAGCTCCAGGCTGACCCCCTTTCCCTGCCCACTTCCGCTCAGGGAAAGACTCACTCACTGGCCATGGGGCCCCAACCATAGTCATTTGGGGGCCCAGCAGGACCATGGGACCCAGCCCACGGTCATGGGCTCTCTCCTCAGATTTCTAGCTCAGGAAGCCGGAAGGGTTGGCGTGAAGGCCTTTACCCTGGACACAGCCCTGGAGCACATTGCATGCACCTGGCTCTGGGCTTTATAAGGAAGGCTGCAAGGCCCAGCTCTGCCTTGTAGCGGGGCTCAGGGGTGCAGAGATGTGGAAGAGTCGCTCTGCTCCCCAAGGGAGAGCAGAGGGCTTGGGGTGAGGGCTCTTGAGGTGTTCCTGAGGACCAGGGCCCTGAGTACAAATTGAAAGGTGAGAGAACTTCCACATGGGAGGGAAGAGAAGTGCATAGGGCTGATGGAGGCTGTCTCAGAAGAGCCCAGGGAGGCAGCCCAGGTCGGGCCTGAGCTGCCTTAGGGGTGACTTCGAAGGCCCCATGGGAGCTGCTTTCCTGAGGAAAAAGTGGCAGCCCAATGGGAAGGAGAGCTGCATCTTCATGCACTGTGCTTGCTTTGCTTAGGGCAACCCTGGACCCCCTGGTCCTCCTGGTCCTTCTGGAAAGGATGGTCCCAAAGGTGCTCGAGGAGACAGTGGCCCTTCCGGCCGAGCTGGCGACCCTGGCCTGCAAGGTCCCGCAGGACCCCCTGGCGAGAAGGGAGAGCCCGGAGACGACGGTCCCTCTGTAAGTTCCTGCAGGCGCTTGGGGCAGGAGGTGCAGGGACAGTGGGGGTGCAGAAGGCGAGCCCTCGCGGTGCCAGTCCTCATCTCCTGCCCCTCTGCTTGCAGGGTGCTGATGGCCCCCCAGGCCCCCAGGGTCTGGCTGGACAGAGGGGCATTGTTGGTCTGCCAGGACAGCGCGGTGAGAGAGGATTCCCTGGCCTGCCCGGCCCATCGGTGAGTGACAGGCCCACCTCCTGGGAGCCCCGCGGTGCCCTGCTGAGGCTGCCTTTGCAGAAGCCTTCGCAGTGTCTTTTGCTCACTCGGAGCCCTCAGAACCACACTGCAGCAGTCCTGCCCCAGGGTGCTGCTGGGGCCCAGGAACAATATTTCGAGTGTGCCTCAAGGCCCTTGTCTTGGTCCCCACAGGGCGAGCCTGGCAAGCAGGGTGCCCCTGGTGCCTCTGGAGACCGAGGTCCCCCTGGCCCTGTGGGGCCTCCAGGCCTAACTGGTCCTGCAGGTGAACCTGGGCGAGAGGTGAGTGGGGACTTCTGGGGTGACCCTGCCAGCCACGCTGAAGGGCCTGAGAAGCAGGTGGCAGTGTGGGCTGATAGCCCCAAGAGCCCAGTGTCCTAGGGGGCTGTGGGGGAGATGGCACAGGTGCTGGCATGTGGTCCAAAGGAGGCAGAAGCTTGGAGATGCAGCTTTGGCCCCAAGTGCTGACTGGACAGAGGAGCACAGGCGGGTGGGGCAGGCTGGGCCCACTCTGACTGCAGCCTTCTTTCCGTCTGCCCAGGGAAGCCCCGGTGCTGATGGTCCCCCAGGCAGAGATGGCACGGCTGGAGTCAAAGTGAGTATTTCATGTCTTTGCGTGGGCAGGCCCTAAAAGGTCCACCAGGGGCAGGTAGGCACTAACCTTGGTTCAGTGGAGACGAAACTTCTATCCTTGCTGCTTTTGGAATGTTCTGCCCTGACCCTGAGCTCTCGCCTGACAGGGTGATCGTGGTGAGACCGGTGCTGTGGGTGCTCCCGGGGCCCCTGGGCCTCCTGGCTCTCCTGGCCCCTCTGGCCCAACTGGCAAGCAAGGAGACAGAGGAGAAGCTGTGAGTGTCCTTGATTCAGTAGGAGTTGGAGGCGAGGGGGTGGCTGGGCAAGTGGGGGTGTGGCTGTGTGCCTTCCCACGCAGTCCTGGGGCCCAGAGCTCTCTGGACTCTGGGCAGCAGCCTCAGTGCTCAGCCCAGCGGCAGGTGTAAAGGCTGTCCCTGTCCCTGATGCTGCTTTTCCCTCACACTACCCTTACTCTTTCCTCACAGGGTGCACAAGGCCCCATGGGACCTGCAGGACCAGCAGGAGCCCGTGGAATCCCTGTGAGTATCAGAGTACCTTATGTTCAGACCCCCAGGGACTGGGACAGGGCTGGGACCAACAGAGGCTTCCTGCTGGTCCCCACTGCTCTAATCCAAGTATCTTATTCCCAGGGCCCTCAAGGCCCCCGAGGGGACAAAGGAGAATCTGGAGAGCCTGGAGAGAGGGGCGTGAAAGGACACCGTGGCTTCACCGGCCTGCAAGGCCTGCCTGGCCCTCCTGTGAGTGTCACTGCCTGATCAGGGATGCCAAAAGCCCCATGCTGCTCAGAGCCCACCGCCAGCATAGCTCGGGGTCACAGTCAGCACCTCCAGGCTGCCATAGTAGAGATGGAGGAAGCGAGGGGAGAACACACAGCTGCTCCCCCCTCCCCAGGCTAACAGCTTTATGATTTGTCTGTGTGACCTCTGTCCTTTGCTGCTTCCGTCCACAGGGTCCTTCTGGAGACCAAGGTGCTTCTGGTCCTGCCGGTCCCTCTGGGCCTAGGGTGAGTGAGCCATCTCACTCCATCAGGGTGGAGCCAGAGGGGTGGGAGTCCTGAGGGGCAGGGGACGCTGCTGCCTCACCACTCTCGAGGCACCAGAGCGAGGCAGGGCGGCCTTCTGTGAGGAGCACGAGGCCGGCTCTGCATGTCAGCCCCTGTGGCAGGACTTCACTGCCAGGAACGTGGGAGGGCGGGGAAGCCCTGGGGTGAGCCTGCTGGCTGTCAGCCAGCCAGAAGCCAGCTCTGGGCACTAGGGCTTGGCAGTGAGCCTGTCCGATCACTGATGGCCACAGCTCCTCCCGGCCTCCACCCTTCCTCATCACTCCTCTCTTCTGGTCCTCAGGGTCCCCCTGGCCCTGTTGGTCCCTCTGGCAAAGATGGTGCTAATGGAATCCCTGGCCCCATTGGGCCTCCTGGTCCCCGTGGACGCTCAGGCGAAACTGGTCCTGCTGTAAGTGTCCTGACTGCATCTCTGCTGTCTGGGGCATCCCCACATCTCTGGCGCATGGGACCTCTTTGGGGGTATGGGCCTGCAGCTCGTGGTGATGGGGGATTTTATCCTGAAGTTTTCTCCAAGATGGGCCAAGGAGGAGATGCATGGGGCTGGGGAGAGGACACTCTTCTGCTGAGAAGGGCATGGCAGGGGGACAGGCACAGGATTTGAGCCTCCCCATGGGTCCCGCCTGACCTCTGTTTCCTATTGCAGGGTCCTCCTGGAAATCCTGGACCTCCTGGCCCTCCAGGCCCCCCTGGCCCTGGCATTGACATGTCTGCATTTGCTGGACTAGGCCAGAGAGAAAAGGGCCCCGACCCCTTGCAGTACATGCGGGCCGACGAGGCGGCCAGTACCCTGCGACAGCATGACGTGGAGGTGGAGGCCACGCTAAAGTCCCTCAACAACCAGATCGAGAGCCTGCGCAGCCCTGAGGGCTCCCGCAAGAACCCTGCTCGCACCTGCCGTGACCTGAAGCTCTGTCACCCTGAGTGGAAGAGCGGTGAGTCTGGAGGATGGGGCCCTACCCCAGAGATGGCCCGGCTGCCCTGAGCAGAAAGGCGAAGGCTGCACTTCACATGGAGCAGGGAGGTTCCGGCAGACGGCTGCCCCCCACCCCCGACATCAGGGGAGATTCCATCCCCTTTTGCCTGTGTTCTTTAGGGTTAGGCTTCTTCTGGACCCCCTTTCCCAGGTAGCAGTCTACCTCTGCCCCCTTCAGTCCACACACAAGGCTGTCCTTTCTGCACCCCAGCTTCCCTGTCAGCCAGACCTTTGTGGGCCTGCAGCCTGATGCGGTGCTCCCTCTTCCTGTGCAGGAGACTACTGGATCGACCCCAACCAGGGCTGCACCCTGGATGCCATGAAGGTCTTCTGCAACATGGAGACGGGCGAGACCTGTGTGTACCCCAACCCTGCCAACGTGCCCAAGAAGAACTGGTGGAGCAGCAAGACCAAGGAGAAAAGGCACATCTGGTTTGGGGAAACCATCCACGGGGGCTTCCACGTGAGTATGCGTTGCCTCAGCCCAGCTGGCTTCTCGGGCTTCCTTCTGTCTGGGGTGCCCCCTGCATGGCCCCGTTCTCCACCAGCCTGCCTTTGGTCTAGAGAGGAAGGAAAGAGGAGAAAAACGTGACCCTTTCTTAGGACGTCTGAGCTTGTTCTGCTGCCCCAGCTCCCCATCAGCTCCCGGGCCCTGAACAGTGGGCCCCGTGCACCCCTGCAGCCAGTGCCTGCTGGTGCCAGGCTGCACACCTGCCCTCTGCACCCACAGTTCAGCTATGGAGATGACAGCCTGGCTCCCAACACGGCCAACGTCCAGATGACCTTCCTCCGCCTGCTGTCCACCGAGGGCTCCCAGAACGTCACCTACCACTGCAAGAACAGCATTGCCTACTTGGATGAAGCAGCTGGCAACCTCAAGAAGGCCCTGCTCCTCCAGGGCTCCAACGACGTGGAGATCCGGGCCGAGGGCAACAGCAGGTTCACATACACTGCCCTGAAGGATGGCTGCACGGTGAGTGGGCCCGGCTTGAGCTGCAGTGAGAAGGGCTGCTGGGGCGGCTGGCAGGAACAGTGCTGAGGGTGGGCTGGAGTGACCGGACCATACTGCTCAGTCAGCTCATCCACCCGGCTTAGAGGGAGTAAGTCCCTGCCTGCTCTTACAGATGGTAACTTGTGATGTCACAGGGATGGGCACACCTGCAAGAGGAAGAGGGGTCACAGTGGGGTGCCTGCTGGGAGGATGGGGAGGCCGAGAGGTGGGGGCAGGCTGCGGGGGTGCCGCTGCTGAGAACAGGAGCCGAGGCTTGGTGCCCAGGCGCGGCTGGCCCCTGCGGCTGCTGGGCTTTGGGCCTCAGCCCTGGCGCAGCTTGCAAGGCTTCCACTGAGCAGCGTCTCCTCTCTTTCCCCCTAGAAACACACTGGTAAGTGGGGCAAGACTGTCATCGAGTACCGGTCCCAGAAGACCTCACGCCTGCCCATCATTGACATTGCTCCTATGGACATAGGCGGGCCCGAGCAGGAATTCGGCGTGGAATTAGGGCCTGTCTGCTTCTTGTAAAAACCCAACCCAGAGCCGACACAAACCCATTACAAACCCAAAGGACCTAAGTACTTTCCAACCCCAGTCACTCTAGGACTCCGCACTGAATGGCTGAGCTGACCTGAGGTCATGCGCCCACCATCCCCGGTTGGGACTGCTCTCTCCTCTCTTTCTAAGAGGCCTCAACTGGGCAGACTGCAAAATAAAATCTCGGTGTTCTATTTATTTATTGTCTTCCTGTAAGACCTTTGGGTCGAGACAGAGCAGGAAAGTAACTGGAGGGAGTCGAATGCCCCCAAGTGGCTGCCCCAGCCCAGGAAAGAAGACCCTGCAGGTGCCGGGCACAGGAATATGTGTCCTACACAATGGTGCTATTCTGTGTCAAATGCCTCTGTATTTTGTAAAACATCAATTGATATTAAAAACAAAAAAAATTATTGGAAAGTACACACTGACTCGTGTTTTCTTCTGTATTAGGCTTGATTTTGCGGTGTCTCAACTACTTTTGTCATTGCTGGAAAAAATACCTGACACCCAAAAATTAAGGAAAGAAAGTTTACTTAGCTCATAGTGGAGGTTTCAATCCATACTCAGCTGGCTCCAAGGCGGGGGGGCACATGGCAGGGGCCAGTGGCTCATGGAGGCGGAAGACAGCGAAGAGCAGAGGGAGGAGCCACAGCTGCAGAGGGAGGAGCCACAGCTGCAGAGGGAGGAGCCGCAGCCGCAGAGGGAGGAGCCGCAGCAGCACAGGGAGGAGCCGCAGCCCCAGAGGCAGAGCGAGCTTCGCGCCCTTCCTCACGCTGCCTCTAGACTACCTGCACAGGGTGGATGCAGCGCTCACCCATAACCCTGGCACTGGTTCATGAATTAATCGCAGCCTCTAGAGGTCTGCCCTATGACTGCATGAGGCTTTGGGGTGCAGCCAGACACAAACCGTGGCAGTGGGACTACTCCAACGTGGCCAGAGGGCCTTTTTCTGGTGACTTTTAAACCGAGTGAGGACCTGGAATCGCACTGCCTGGTTTAGTACCCCCACATGCTCACAGGCCCTGGACGGTGCGTGGACCCCAGTGGTGAGCAAAGGCCAGAAACGCAGTGCATTATTAGTCAGGTTCATGCTGCCACCATGCAGGACCCAACACAGGTTAGAAAAGAAGGCTCGTAGCTCATGGGTTTTAAGTTCGAGGCCAGGTGTCCTGCACATCACCGCAGCAGCACCAAGAGGGCGCAAGGAGGCAGGGAGAGACAGGAAGCCGGGGTCCTCCGGCGTCTCCAGCGTCCTGCAACCCTCTGCTGGCCTGGCCCCAGGGACTCCCACAGGCAGTTTTCACACTGTCCATATTTATGCCCGGAGTGCTGGGCTTTGGGGAGGGAGGCTCCCCGGAGGACGGCCGTGTTGTGTGTTCTCAACACAGAAACCAGAGCAGAATCTAACATTGAAATTTATGAGCCTTTCATTACTGCGCCCAGGACCGCTTGACCACACTCACGTAGGAGAAGACGAACAGGGAGGAGCCTTAGAAGTACAGAGATTTTACGGTAGAAACAGCATCCTGTCTGGCAAATTTGTCATTTAACACGGACAGTACCTTTAGGGACAGTGTGACCATTACCCAGCATCCGTTTTTCTGGAGCACTGTTCAGTCCTCGCTCACCACACATCTGGACCCGCGTGGTCTTCACTACCGCGGCAACGCCCTCCGGAGCATTTCGACCTTTACTTTGTTCATTTTGTAGGTCTATTCTGGGAACTCCCAGTCTATTGATGATGTATGCGCCCCACACCAAGCCTGCTTGCCGCGCTACACGGAAGCAGGGTCGCGGAAAGTTGAGCAGAGCAATTTTTTACACTTGGTTTTACATGAACTCATCACAGGGGTCCCAGCTCCACAGCAGGATGGCGCACCACGCGCGCAGCCCTGCGGGCTGGCGAGGCGGGTGTGCGCCACGGGGGCTGCCGGGGTCAGGGGCACTCTCGAGGAAAGCAGAGGAGGAGGCGGAGGCCAGGAGGGCGGTGCCCAGCAACCGTGCTAAGTGCGCTGAAGCAGGCTTAGGTCAAGCGTGGGAGGAGGAGCCCCGGCTGCCCCTCCTTCCCCAGCTCTCCTTTCCCCACCTGCACTGAAGCCTCTCATAGCCCTGCTCTGGTCCCAGGCTCCGGGAACAGCCTTCCTTCTCCCAATCATCAGGTGTCCCCTCCGATGCTTCTGTCCAAGGGGCAGGACCCAGCAAGTCGTCCCCTTTCCCACTAGAGAGCTGTGGGAGCCGGGAGAGCAGTGGCATTGTGAGGGCAGCATTGCGTTACAAATTTCAAAAGATACCTGCCTGGTGCTGCTGACCAATCATAAGCCAGGGCTTGTCTGCCCTTCCTTCCACCCCAGCCCCCTTCCAACGGGTTGGGGTTGAAAGTTTCTGTATTAATAAAAATAAATAAAACACACTTTGCTGGATTTGTTCCATCAATACTCAATTCATTTAAATGCAGATGAATAAAGTATACTTTACCGGGATGGACTCCTGGTAAAAAGGAAGAAAATGACACAGTTAAAAAACAAAGAATGACCAGCTCATAATTAAAAACGAACAAGGCTTCTGACTGCTAGGAGCAGAGGCCCAGGGCAGAGTAGGCGAGGACTGTGCACACGGAGGGCCCCTGGCCCTGGCCAGCCCTCGGTGCTGTAGAGCTGATCAGATCTGCCCCTCAGGCCTCCTCCTGCTCCCAGCTGCCCCTGCCCACTGGGAACAGACCATGTAAGATCATGGCCACGTGCTGAGGTCTCTACAAGAGAGATCTGCGAGGCCCCGGTGACCCCAGGGGCCCTGGAAAACCTGGAAGCAGGAGCAGCTGCTCCTAGGGGCATAGGGGAGACCTGGAGCAGGGGGAGCTCACAGGGCTGGGGCCGTGGTGGAGCCGGAGGCCACGTGTCCGCCTGTGCCTGTGATCAAGGCCAAAGGCCTGCTCTGGTCAGCTGGCAGCCCCAGGCTTCCCTGCTGCTCCCTTGTGGGCCCCAGCCTGAACCCCGGATCACTGCTAAGGCATGGTCCCCGAGGCCCCAGAAAGGCAGAAGCTCTATCCAGCCACAGCACCTGTGAGACAAATCCCCAGGAGCGGGAAGGCGAGGGCAGAGCTGGCTCCCTGGCAGGGCAGGGAAGTCTTGGCTGGGCCACTTGTCCTGCCTGGAGCTTCTTGCCCTCTGTGACAGTGGCACCAGAAGACTTTCAGTTGGGATCTAGCAGGCTGAGCACATGCTAAACGTTATGCTCAACCCCCTGGGTCCTGGGGGAATCGTGGGACAACCTCTGACGGAGTGCTCCTCTTGTTGATGTGCTGGGCATTAAACTAGAACTTCTGCACTGAGCTACATCCCCGGCCCTTCAAAAATGTATTTAGAAACAGAGTCCACCAAGTTGCCTAGGTGGGGATCTAATTTGTGGCCCTCTTGCCCCAGCCTCCAAGGGTGCTGGGATCGCAGGCATCCACCGCATACACGACCTAGTGCTTCTGTCTAAAAGAGGTGAGGAATACAGAGCCACAGACAAGCGCTGATAAAGTGGTGAAGAGTTTTACCTACAGAGCAAAAGAAAAAAGGGTCACTCTGCCTAACACCAAGAACACCAGGACTCCAGCTGACCCATGCAGGGCTTTAACAAACAGGCTCTTTTAATAACTTGTTCCATGCTTTGGGCTAGCATCCTTGGGACAGGAGACCAGGGATCCTGAGAGTCCTCTGTGGGCAGCTGGAGCTGCAGAAGAGTTGGTGGAGGTGGGCAGCAGGCTGCCAGTGGCCAGGCCAGCACTGCACCTTTGGTGAAGTCAAACTTCTAGCTCAGCCTCTGGACCAACACATCGGGAGCTGCAGTTCTTGGCATGAGCCAGGTGCCTGGCGAGCATCTTCATGGGATGAGCAGGCATACAAGAGAGGCAGGCTTCTGGGGCTGCAAGTCTCTGGCCAGGTGATCGAGTACAGTTTGAGACAAAAGAGGTCTGAGCCTTTATAACAAAGAAGCATCTCCAGCAGGGCCTGCCCTCCAAGGAGCCTTCTGCAAAAACAAATTTGTTTTCTGGAGATGAGTTCTCATGATGCAGTTCAAGCTGGGCTTGAATTTTCTACGTAGCCTGGTCTGATCTTCAGTGCCCAGCGATCTTCCTGCAGCAGCCTCATGAGTCCTGGGATTACAGGTAAGCACACCCAGGCCTGGCCATGCCACTGGAGACAAACAGGTGGCAGTAATGACACCTGGGTCTACTCTATCACACACCCCCCCTTTTTTTTAATGTGTTTGGTTGTTGCAGGGTCTCACTATGCAGCTCAGATTCCTGGCGATCCTCCTGTTTTCAGCCTCTCCAGCACTGGGATTACAGGTGTGCGCCACCACACCTGGACTCTGTGGCTAGTTCAGCCCACCCTGGGTGTGGGGCTGGCACGGTATGTGCTGCCAGGGATAGAACTGCTGTCCCTGCACTTGCTAAAAGGCTCTTTGGTCCTCTGAACTACCTCACCGGCCCTATCACCTTTCTGACTTGAGGCTGCTGAAATTCTAGATGGTTGCTCCAGAACTGACAGCTACTGTGAGAAATGTGCAGGACATCCCAAAGTGCAGCATAGGATACAAAGAAATAAGTGGGTATGAGAAGGGCTAGCACTGGGAACGGACTATCGGTGCATATTTAAAATTCAACTGCCATCAGTTAAATATTAACCAAATTTTAAGTTGATATCAAGAATTGCTGAAGCACTTGGTCCTGAATAATGACACAGAACTGAGGTATCAATGGAAGGCTTTTTGAAAATTACATGGAAAATAATTTGGTTGAGACCACCCGGAAAACGGAAGAGCCATAGACAAAATACAGCTGCAGGAATCGTCTCGCGCTCAGGGCATGCTCGCTCCCGTGCACGTGGCGAGAGGCCTTCCCCAGCGCGGTCACCGGCCCCCCCACGCCCACGTCACAGCCGGGGAACCTAGGCCCTCCGCACTCACCTCACCCAGTCGCAGCCAATGTGGGCCAGATGGGGAATCCAGCCTTGGAAAGATTCAGAGTGGAAAGATCATTAAGGAAATACCGAAAAGAAAACTAGAGAAGGGGGAAGAAAACTCATAGGCAACCGGTCACCAGCGGCCTCTCTGAGGATTTCCTGAGATCTCCATGCCGCAGGGCTGGAACCTACCCTGGCTGCGCTCCGGACCTGACCCCTGAAGCCGACCACCAGTCTCTGCCATGGCTGCAGCCAGCCGGGGAGGAGCAGGTACGGGCGGGCGGCGGACGAAACTCAGAACTAAAGCCAGGGAGGGTGGGGATGTGGGAAGCGGGCATCTTTGCCCTGCCATGTCCAACCTCCAGGGGGCACTGCACGCTCTGTTCTGGAGGAGCAGCAGGGCAGCCAGGTGCCTGGAGAAGCAGGTGGAGCTTGCTGATAGTGCCCACGGGGACAAAGACCACAGTCAGGGACCCTACTCCTTCTCTATCCCACAGAAGGCAGCGATTTCATGGCTCCCCCAGCAATCAAAGGAGACACTGATCAATCAAAACCAGGATTTATTTTTCTATCAAATCCCCAACCGACGTTCTGGCCAGTGGATGGAGGGTAAATCGAGGCTCCCAGTGATTCTCGGGAGAAACATCTGCAACTTCCTACAGCATCGCCATCATCCTTTTAAAAAGCTCCCAGACATCTGGGAGCAGGCGAAGCCAGTGCACATCATGCGTCTGCGCTGCCTTCCCAGGTGTCAGGCGCCCCTCCCTGCTGCCACTCCTGTGCCCACGAGGCACTGATAGGGCCATGGCCACCCTGGCACTGCTATCTCAACACAACCCAGGTATGGTTTCAGCTCATCAGGCCTCAAGAACAGCTGAAAAGATCTAAATTAAATTCCTTAAGCCCTCATCAGCAAGTGACAGCCACTCGCTGGGCACAGCAGGCACTGGGAAGCGATTCTCCCAGCTCTGATGCACACAGCGCTGGGGAGGCAGGGAGGCTCTGCGGAGGCAGGGAGGCTCGGCGGAGGCAGGGAGGCTCTGTCAGGGCTAACACAGCCAATTCCCCCCCTGCTTCGACCACCTGGTGGAGTGAACTCCGGGCCCAGGCCCAGGCACTGCGCCCTCTTCTACAGGTGCTGCCACGGAGAACCAAGAGCAGGCGCTAAACAGCTATGGAGTTCATGCCACAGTCCACGTGGTGGTTGGTGCGTCTCCAAGGAGCTCTGGGTCGTAAGGCCAATGTAGGAAATCCTCGCTGAAGTTCTATGGAAAGGAAATCCAAGCGAGGAAATAAGCAAGCAAGACGGCCCAACTTCCTGCAAGTTCAGGCAACAGTGTCGATCATATAAGCAGAGAATCTTGCCATGTCCAAGGTGACCTCTGCATATGCTGTTGCTAATCGGGGACAGGCTGCCACACCATGAGTATGCGAGGCTGTCCTGGGGCCCCTCTCTGGGAGCCTCTGACAGTGGTGTGGAGCTCTCGGGCCTGCTGGTCCCGGCTGCAACACGAAGGCCAGTGGGACAGGGAGACCATGACGTACTGCGTGAAGACCACGATGCTGTGTGGCAGGAGGCCGGGCAGTGTGCAGAAGAAGCTGCCAAGTGCCCAATGCAGGATGGTCAGCTTGGCGTAGGACAAAGCCCGGGCAGGCCCCGAAGAGGGATCTGAGCCACCGCCCAGCACTCTGGGTGCCTCCTCCTGCCTGTGCCCCCGCTTCCAGCCCAGGGGCCCCCACGAGTGTGGGCCTAGCCTTCTGCACTGCCAGCCTCCTCTGTTTTGCCAAGCCCATCACAGAAGCCCTGGAGCTTGGTGCCGTTTCCTAGTGCTCAGTGCTCTCCCTTAGAATGTGAGCACTCTGGGCATACATCAAATGACATCTTCACAGGGACAGAGATGGCCGAGGCCAAGAGCCTACAGGCCAAGGTGGGGACTTCTGGCAGGGACAAGCTCCAGGCCACTGAGGGTTACTCCAAATCCCTTCACTGCAGAAAACGTAGCCAGAGAGCGCAGTGCTTATTACACGTAGGAATACAGGCCTCCCATCTCAGCCTTCGCCGTGAAGGTCACCTGCAAAGACACCAAGAAGGCCTGTTGCCAATGAACGGACTCTTCTCAGCAGCTCACAGCCCCAGGCCACTCTTCCAAGATTGTCCTTGGTACGGCCACTGAACCTCTGAAATCTCCCTCTGACTGCTGTTTTGGGCCAGTGGACCTCAGACTATAACACCACCCCTTGGACCTGTGCAATCTCTTCCTCTTGCACATTCTTTTGTTCCAAATACTCAAATGCTAGCGACTTTCTTCTTCCCTACAACTGTTCATAAGCATGCAGGCTGTTGGGTGGCCCTCATCAACCAGGGTCACCAGGTGCAAGCAGAACGCACAGCACGCCTGCAGCAGCAGCCTCCCCACTGGCGCCCCCCCCCCCCACTACAGAGACGGAGAAACAGCGCACCAGCTGCTCGCCCCGCGGCGGGACGCAGGACTCATTCGTGGTCACGTGTGTGCTGACCACTGTGTTCATGTACTGAACCTCGCCGGACAGGCTGGTCACTGCCACAGGGCAGGGATTGGAGTTCCGGATTTTCAGGGTGGCCTGCGTCGGCAAGGGAAACAAGCATCCAGCACTGGCCCAAGAGCAGCGGCCACACGGTGCAGGAGGTGCAGCACCAGCGCTTGCCATGACGGTGAGGCTTGCCAGCGAGTCATGCTCATTAAAGGTGGCTTTCACCACTTCGATGCCACCATCATCCACGAGGACTAAATGTGGAGACAGGAAGAAGACCAGCAAGCCAGACACCAGGAGGCACAGGGGACCGACAGAAGGACCTACTGCTTACTGCAGTGACCCAGGGCACAGCAAAACAGGCAGGTGGGTATCAGGGTTCAACCAGGCGAGATTAAAGGCAATGCCAGACCCCAAAGTGAGGGTGCTTAAAAGCACCAGGAGTCCAGTGGAATGGGCTGGGAGAAGCCTTCCTCCACCCAGCTGGCGCTGCTGGCACCCTTTGAAGGGGAGCGGCATGGAGAGAGGTATTTCCACTCTCCCAGGACACCCTCAGCGGCCCCTCAGGACACATAAAGTTCCATCTTCTCTCCCTCCCCAGCTTGTGATGAGGAGCAGAGATCCTCTTGGGCAAATTCTGACAAAGGAAACAGGTTTAGAAGGACACACACAGTTTTCATAGCATTCACTAGCATTTATCCCTATTCAAATGAGGGACAGGAAGAGACATTACCAGTGAGGAGTGGGCAACTCACGTTCTCTGAGGGCGCAACCTCTGGTCACTGTGTGGAATCAAAGCCACCAACTCATTGACTTGCTCTAGGAAAGAAGCCAATATTTGTCCTGTGAAGCCCATGCTCCTCCGTGTGTCCCAAGCAGCCCGCCATTGCAGGTATCTCTCTGGGATTAGACAGGTTTAAAAAGTCTAGTTTTGGGGCCGGGGAGATGGCTCAGTGGAATAAGTGCTTCCCTGGCAAGCGCAAGGGTCTGAGTTCAATCCCCGGTTCTGCAAAAAAAAAAAAAATTAAAAAATAAAAAATCTAGTTTCAAGTTACAAGACTTATGAAGGACAAACAGTGCGGTGTCCATATAGTTTGTGGCCAGTTATAGAGCAGTCATCAGCGCTGCCAGGGCAGTGCCAAGGAAGCCAAGAAGTCTGGGTCCTCTGGCTTTCCTGCATGGCTCTGGGGGGCATCGAGCCTCTCAAAACCACTTTTCCTCACCTTTAATGGGAAGGTTTGTGGTGAACAGTGCAGAAGGATTTTGGCAGCCCTAAACTTTGTGTCTAAACTGCTGAGACTTTCAGAGTGCCAGGCCAGTTAACAGACAGCCCCGGATGGGACCAAGCCTCCACCCCTGTGCAGCAGGCCTTTCTCCCCACAGGAGGTAGTTTGCAGGTGCTAGGTTAATAATTTATTCTCTTTCTTCTAATGAAGCATCCAAGACAGCCCCCTACAAAGCTGTGCCAGTCCTTACGAGCCGAAGCAATAAATAAACATGCCTGTCCAGATCCCACAACACAGAGCAAATGAAAACTCCAAAACCACAGGGTGGAGAAAGTTAAGATAAATGAAAGGGTGGAATTAAAGAAAGGAAAGGGTGTCAAATACAAAGAGACCAACAAGGGTTGTGCAAACTGCCCAAGTTGCCCAAGACAGCAGAGCCGGCTCCAGTTCAGTCTATGACTACAGACACTGCTGCCTAGAAAATCGCTGTTGCCAAACAGACACTAGCACCCCCGAGGGGCCCAGGAAAGCTGTGTGGGGGAGGCACCTGCTCCCTGACCCCAAGTCTCACCTCATGGGATGTACCTGGTCCCTTGGCAGGCGAGACAGGGGATGCTGTCTTTCCCTGTGAACTCCACATACGGCGATGGCTTCTTCTTGCTCAGGGTCAGCCAGGAAACCCTCCCTGTCATCTTTCTTTCGCATGGAGGAGGGCGGGCGAGCAGAGGCAGAATGCCACGATCCCATGGCCGCGACGTCCCACTCGGGTCATGTCCTAGATGGGAAGTGGCAAAGGTGAGCGCAACGTGTCCACACTTAGCCACGACGGAAAAAATCGCTTCTTTCTACCAGAAAAGTGAAAACACACAAAACGGCAAATCCTCGTCGCGAGCGGCCGACACCAGCACAGTTCCGCCCGGG
>PVKA01019743.1:0-41520 GCA_004027165.1 Ctenomys sociabilis
CTTTCCTTCCTCTCCCTTTTCCCTCCCTTCTCCTGTCCCCTCCTCTTCCTCCCTTCTCTTCCCCTTCCCACCCCTCCCTTTCCCCTTCCCTACTCTCTTCTCCCATCCCCTCCTTTTCTCTTTCCTTCCCCTACCAGCCTTCTCTGCTAGTCATCAAGATGAGTGAATAACAAGGCAGCTGATAGGCAAGAGTTGCCCAAGGCAGATACACAGGTTAGGTTCTGTGAGGACGGGAGACAGCTATGCCTGGCCAGTCCTGAAGTTTGGGAGCTCACTACTAAGATGATGGGTAGAGTGCATGTTCCCCGTGAGGGCACTAGTGGATTCTGAGGGCCTCTGGCACACATAAAATGATTTTCAGTGCTTGTGGACCCTTCCTTCCTTCCTTCCTTCCTTCCTTCCTTCCTTCCTTCCTTCCTTCCTTCCTTCCCTCCTTCCCATCTTCCCCCAGCTCCAGTATGTGCAGTATGTGCCCCCTTAACTTTATCTGTGTTTACTATGGGTTGCTCTGCTTTATTCCCTTTGTCCTCCCCTTACTTTCTGGGGTGAAGTTGCATGGCCTTAAACAATGTGACAAATGTCCATCACACCCTGCTTCTTGAATCTCTCCTATAAAGCAAGTGTAAACCGAAGACTGCAAAGCAACCACAGGCAGAGAAGCAAGGCTGCCTGAGCTCTTTCCCCTGGGAGTCCAGCGCACTGTCCAAGATTCCCTAACTTCCTTCCTGTCCTGGAGTGAGATGAGGAGGCTCAAAGGAAACCATGGAGACCTGGCCTAGACATTCGAAGCAGAGGAGCAGCCCAACACTGCCCTGGGTACCACGGAGACCAGAGGAGTAGGACAGCCAGTCTGCAAAGCCCTGGTGTCATAGATCAAGATAGAAAGAGCTGACTTGAAAGCCCAGATATGCCAGTTGGCTAAGCAACTTGATCTTGGAGTGTTTCTTCTTTTTCTAGCCTGTAAAATAAGGAGATGTAGGTGGCGATGAGAATTATACCAGAAAAGACATGCAAAATGCTGCTTCTTGATTCCGGCTTGAAGTTGGGACTCAAGTGAACATGAAATGCGCTGTTTTTCCTTATCTCTCTTCTCACTTTTTCACTGTAGGCTCTATGTTGTGTCTGAGCTGATGGTGACAATGGCTCTTGCTGCAGTTTTGTGGTGATGGAAGTGGCGTTGGCTTTGCCTTCCTCCCTGAACAGTGAGAAAACTTCTCTGTGGTTGGACATCTTCTGCAGCAGACACCGCCACGTAGCCTGCAGCTGGGGCTCTTTGTTCTCAGCCAACAGTGCTTCAAAGAGGACACACAAAATTGTGCTGCAGATTGACAACCACAGCTGCCAAGGGCAGAGCTGCACATGGCAGGTCTTCTTGTTCCATTAGAAGAACTCAGAGTCCCCTGAGTAAAGTTTCCTGTAAGTGTGGGTGTTTAAGTGGCTTGTTTTGGTGTTGTTTTTGATACATGCAGCTCCTTCCAGAGGTGAAGAAATGAAAAACCCCTGCCAGAAAATCATCACAGAGGGATAAATAACATCATAACCATATTCCGCAGGCCAACAGTCTTTCTGCACATTCTCATCCTCCAACGCCCTCTTCCCAGTCTTCAGCTCCAAACTTGTAGAGATTTCAGCAGAGGCTCTAGGCAGGGAAACGTCTCACAGCTGGCTTGGCTCGGGGAGCTGCCCATGCTAGGACAGGAGCAGTCCAATGTAAACAGACTGCGTTATCGCTCTACACTTTCCTGGCATGAAGGACCTACTCCTAGCCCAAAAATATATTTTGTTGGATAAAGGACAACCAGCTTCCAGGTAAACACACGAGGAGCTTGCAGGTGGCACGGTCCTTTGTGTTCATCAACCAGATGTTCCTCCATCCTTGGAATGCCTGGGGGCTGAACTTAAATGTCACCCTTCTCCCTTTCAATGAAATTAAACAACATTTTCATGGGCGATTTCCCCAGATGAGCTGTAGATCTCCCTTGAAAATGATTAATGTGTTCGTGTCAATTCCTTTCCTTCTCTCTCTTCCACTTGCTTTTTATCTTTCCTCCCTTTCCTTCTTTTCTTCCTTCCCTCATTTCTGCTTTTCTTTTGTTTTCTTTTTCTTTCTTTTTTTTTTTTTGAATGAATATTAGGCTAGAAAACACTGTCAAAGTAAAGATGTAAACCTTTAGGCAAGGAACCACTAGAGCAGAGCTATAGAAGTCACCTTGGGGAGCTTTTTTTTTGAACAGTGTCTCACTATGTAGTTCAGTGATCCTCCTGTTTTCAGCCTTTCCAGGAGCTGGGATTACAGGCATGCACCACCACACCTGGACTCCATCCCTGGTGCAGCGTATGGTACCAGGATCGATCCCAAGTCCCTGCAGTTGCTTAAGTAGGCACTTAGTCTGCTGAGCTCTCTTGCCGGCCCTACTTTGGGAAACTTTACCTGTGAACCTTATGCCATGTCCCCACAGTTTGGAATAGCACAGGGTGCAGCAGATGTCACCCATATACACTGCTACAAAGTGGGGCCCCTGGGGGAAAGGGCCAGGACCATTTTCACTACTCCTGGGCAAGCTGACTGGATGGAGGGGACATCCGACGATGTCAGGACACTGTGGATTCTCCTTCTTGACAGTGTATTGGGGATCATTGGGTCAGTTTGGAGAAGGCCGAGTGCACCAGAATATCTGAAAGGTTGAAAGAGGCAGAAACAAGAGTGAACCTGAGTTTAGAAAGTTCAGAGTCACTGAAATTCACTCTAAATTTCAATCTCATGCGCTATTTATGTAGAAAGGCTCTTTTTGTTCTCATGGAACAAGCCTGAGCCTAAGCCCTCAGCTTGCTTGTCTGTAGCAGGAGGAAGACTGAACAAACTTCTTTGTCTCTGATGTATTAGAATTCCTGGAGAAGAAGGGACAGGAATGTGCTCCCATCTCCCCTTGCCCAGCCTACGAGCAGCTGTGGCTCATCCATGTGCTCTGTCACTGAGTTGTGGTGTCATTCCACCTTCCTAAGGCTCGCTCGGAGCAGGGCAGTGGCCTTGGTAGGATCTTCTTCCAATGTCTAGGGGAAGAAGCCCTAACAGCCCTTAAGGTTGAGGCTCAACTGTGCAAAATTCACAGAGCATGGTTGGCTGCATAAGAAACTCAACATCCGACAGTCTGGCTGATTCTTTTTGACTCTCAGGACAAATTGATGAAGTAGGTGGCACTGGGCTCCCGGCAGAGGTGAATTAGCATGGGCTCACCGAGTCATGTGATTTACCTGGAGGAAGCATTTGACTGTCAGTGGTGAAACCCAAATCAAGATGAACCTCCTAACTCCAGATTCAGTGCCTTGGTGGTGGCACTATTCATGTTTTAAAGGTAGAACATTAAATGGGGGTTAGTCAGCCTGTCACCAGAAGTAGCTTGGGATAGATTCCAGTCTTTAAATTTTAATTTTTGTTAGTACACATTTGCTGTACACAGTGATTACATTCGTCATGGAGAGTTGGTACATAGGCGTAGCACAGTTTAAGTATTTTACATCTTTTTCTCCTCCCTTCTCTTTCCATTCCTTCCATCTCACAGTCTCCTATGTGTGATAGAATCTAAGAAATAATTCAGATTTCCTGATTCCTAGTATTGTGCACTTTCTGGATCCCTAGTATGCTGCAATCAAACTTACAATGGTAGGGGATAGTTTGTGATCATATAAAAGCAGATCAAATACAAAAATCCTATCCTAAAGAATAATTATAGATTTATCATATTTATATCATCATATTTCATAAGATTAGTAGCCACCAAAGCCCTCTACTATGACTTATCCATTCTATTTTTGAAATCTTTTTGCAAACTATCCTTTTCACACTACTAGTAGTCGTGTGTGGAATGTGTCTAACCTGCAAAAGCTGTAATTTTGCATGCAAGACACGGCAGATAATTACACACGGGTTGCGCCTGAATTTCTCATTTACTGACAAAAGTGACAGTCAGTCACGGCCTTGTGATTTCCTTTGGATGGAAGGTACTTGTTTTCCTTTCCAATTAGAGTTTTATGGACAAGGTTCAAAGGTCTCTCTGGAGTGACAGGAGAAGGAGTAACTGTGCTATTAGCTCTGTCACCCGCAGAAGGACTTGCCATCTCTGGGACATGCAGTTACCTACCTGCCCCTGGCAGCTGCAGTAGCTGTCACGCTTGCTTGGTGGAAGTGGCCTCAGCCAGAGAACCAGAGGCTACCTACGGTTGCCTCTCTTTTCTAAGCAGCAGACTTAGCCTCTCTGGGAAAGATTGCTGCAGTGGGGATCCTGGGCTGCCCTGTACTTCACTGTATTGTTTATCTCCTCAAATCTACCGTAAGTCCTTAATACCTCTTTTCATTATAATTATTCTTCAAGGACCTAACACAGCCATAGCATTGGTAGGAACAGATGTGAATCTTCAACTCATGCATGGAGAGTGAGAAATGACACTTAGATGAGACATTAGAGGGAGCACTGTGTGTCCCCATAGCCTAAATGCTTTAGTGTGTCCATTTGGGACCGCAAGGCTTCATGCTTTAAGGAAGAAGAGGTGGCCGTTTGCTGTTGACTTGTTCTGGGGAAATTTACTTTCATTTTCTGGACCTGGCTTGATAAAATAGGGGTGAAGGCTTTGGAAAGTGCTGCTGTTGAGTGAGTGCAAGGAGAACTCCTTGGCAGAGTGACCAGCACCTTTCTGTCAGGGCCTCACTTCATGCTGTGATGTTAGCTCTGGGTATGTCACCTCAGGGACATGCCCACCCTCACCCCGCCTGGCCCCATGGAGAAGCACCCTGTCTGTCCGTCCTCTACTTTCTTTGGCTTGGAGAAACTCTGACACATACTTGGCTGAAATCAAAGGTGATATCCTTAAAAAAAAAATCTCTTTTTGCTGTATTTTGTGTAATTATTGCTGTTGTTGGTGTAATTATTTCTGTATGGATCACATTTGATCAGAACTATTGGAAATTGCTAACCTGTGTTTTTTCTTTTCATTTTATGAAAAAATAAAACATCTTCATAAATAAATAATAAAAGAATTGCAAGAATTATTATACTGTGTATCATTATTGTCAAGGCAGTTTCTGTGTTCAAGACATAAACCAAAAAGATTCTCACATAAAACACAGATAATAACACAAAATTTCCTTTCAGTGAACTAAGATCAACTTTTAATGTAAATGAAACAACTAACATATATATTGAAATATATATTGTTTATGTTTATATTTAATTTATTGGGTACAGGGTCTCAACACGCAGTTCAGACTCATAGTGATCCTTCTATGTCAGCCTTCCCAGTTCTGGGATTACAGGCAGGTGGCTGGCTTAGCATGTGGTACTGGGGATTGAATTTGGGTCCTTATGCTTTCCAGGCAGGTGCTAGACCACTGAGCTATCTATCTAGCCCTGAAATATTTTTAAAGCAACAGAATATGTAGTTTGGGCAAGTACTTGAACTTCTCCTTTCTTCCTATTTATCTGTCTATCTGTCTTCTTCCTATCTCTCTCTCTCTCTCTCTCTCTCTCTCTATATATATATATATATATATATATATATATATATATATATATATATATATATATATATATATATATGTGCTTTTAATTTTTTTATGTATTTGGTACAGGCTCTACAGGGTCCCACTACAGACTTGTAGTGATTCTCCTGTTCTCAGCCTCCCAAGTGCTGG
Organism: Ctenomys sociabilis; assembly: GCA_004027165.1. Lineage (NCBI taxonomy): Eukaryota > Metazoa > Chordata > Mammalia > Rodentia > Ctenomyidae > Ctenomys > Ctenomys sociabilis. The sequence continues at coordinate 5,687 of PVKA01019743.1, forward strand.
GATTGCAGGTGCACGCCACCATGCCCAGTCTTATCCTGTGCATTTTTAATATCAAGGTCTGTATTCTATTCATTTTGGCATCCCCAAATTTAGAAAAATGCCTGGTACAGTTTACATGTTTAAATCTTTAATGGATAAACAGCTGACAGACTCAATAAATGAGAGTGAAAGGACAAAAAGAAGACTATTACATATTTTTAATTTTTGGAACAAAAGTGAACAGCTTGTCCACAACTCTAGATCAACAGACATTCCTGGGGTGATCCATCAGGTGAATCTGTACTTCCCAGCTCAGCACCTGGCAAACATTAGTGTTGCCAAGTTTTGTGACTGAATGAAGCGAGCGCTTGAAGACATGGCCCGAGATTCTTCTGCAAAGGTGTGGACTGACCTTGGGCTCTGACCTTTGATGGACTGGGCTTGTGTTTAGTTATCTTTTCTTATACACTTTTTCCTATGCATTTCGTCTCTTTGTCCCTGACTCAACCCAAGCCCTGGGGCCCCTAATGTACTGAAGATATGACAGTTGATACGGTGAAGTTTCTAAGCTTTGTGAAATACGGTACCACATAATAAACCCATTGGTTTATTTTTAAACCTGATCTTCCTTCCTTGGGTTTCTGGCATCTGAGATCATTAAAAATAGATAGCATTTTAGATATCTTGAACACCTATCTTACTTTATTTCCACCATTAGCTGTGCTTTTTCTTCCTGTGGCTTTCTGAGGTTGAAGAGAGAAACCTCAAGGTCACTTTCCTTATCAGACAGTCTCTGCTCAGAGCCCGTATTCCTATTAGTGGGAATTTTTACTTTGTGCAGGTTTTCACAGAGAGGTGGCTTGCAAAACCAAACCTTGTGTGCTAAAACTTGAGATCCCAGAATTAATCTCGTCATTCAAACTCATTTGGCTTTAATCTGTGGGTAAAAGCTAGATGATCCATCTGATAATGTGTTGGAAGTCAAAGCTCTGTCTCTCTGTCTGTCTGTCTGTCTGTCTGTCTATCTCTCTGTCTCTTTCTGTTGCTCTGTCTCTCTCCCCTCTTCCTGTCTCTCTCCCTCTGTCTCTCTGTCTTTGTTTCCTTCTGTCTCTCTGTCTCTGTCACTCTCTCTCCCCTCTTCCTCTCTTCCTCTCTGTCTTTCTGTCTTTGTCTCTGTCTCTGTTTCTGTCTCTCTCTGTCTATCTGTCTTTCTCTCTCCGTTTCTCTCTCTCTATTCCCTCTTCCTCTCTCTTTCTCTGTCTTTCTGTCTCTCTCTTTGTCTCTGTCTCTGTTTCTCTCTCTCTCCCTGTCTCTCTCTCTCTGATGTTAGCCTCCAAGCCTCTTATTCGCTCACCGTTGTGATGCACCTGGGACCACACTGAAGCCCTTTCCTACCAGCGTGGTGAGGCTCAGATCCTCTTTCTTATTTCCTTGCCCTCTCTGATCCCTCGCTCCTAGCATGTGCACCTGTATGTCTTCCTTTCTATGTGACAAGTTTCTTGGAGGCTGGGAACTGCTTTTCTCATCTTTTGCCCTTGTGTGCCCACAGCCTACCATTATTTGCAATACTTGCCTTTTGAAATAAATATAGACTTTCCAAAAGAATCGCAGATCCCACTGTAGTACCGGAGGCGGAGTTGTTAGAGCGCTTTGACATTTTCATTCTGAAACCCCATGACTACAGGGGTTTCATTTTCTTCCAGCCCTAGTGCTCTAAGTACTCTTGTCAAAATAATGAAAACGTTGCCTGGCTGTGTCATTGATCGAATCTCAGCGAGTGAAGAAACAAGCTTTGGAGCGCCTGGTCCTGCTTTCAAAGGCCCCGGACACGAGGCTGCTGTGCAAAGTCCCATGTGAAAGGCTGGGCCGGGTGTCTGACAAGCTGCAAATGCACACTTTCAGTCTTGCTCTGTAACAGTGTCTGAAACAGATATCCCCAGCACAGAGAGAGCTGAGGGTGAGAGGCACACAGTGTCGCCTCTGACACTTCAGGAGCATCATAGCTTTCCCCGGGGGCAGTCTGGCCCCATTCAATCCCAGGGTCATGCTGAGCTGGGGGGGCGGCTCTGGGCTGTTCTCTGGAGAAACCACAGAGTAGTTTTTGATCTGTGCAAACTGGTGGAAGGCAAAGTGGCCTGCAACCTCTGGCTTCTGCTTTTTTTTCCAAACATGGCCGATTTTAACTCTGAATTGATTTGTAGGGCTAATGTCATAAAGAATGACTCATTTCTGCACTGGGTAAGACAAGCAGAGCCTGCAAAGCTGTTCTTGGTGAGTTCCCGGGGCCACACAGTGCCACAAGAGGATGGTCCTTGGTGGGCAAGGATGCCCACAGGCTCCTGGCCCACATTCCTTGGGCAGAAGCATGAAATGTTCAGTGCAGTGCCTACTGCTGAGTAGTTGTACCCTGTCCAGTGTTGTGACAGACAAGTCATTTATTGGAATCAACGTCTTGTCCTATTTTAAACAAGACATATAGAAGACCCAGAAATACTTGAAAAGTATGAAGCTGTTTGGGACTCTGAGCCCCGATGAGGGACTCTCCCCATTCTCTCTGATCACTTCCTTCCAGCTACTCCCAGGCCCCCTGTTTGCTCACCTGTTGTGCGTCGTGTCTCACCACTTTCCTGGATGATGGTAACAGGGCATCCGAAGCCTTCCTGCTGTCTTCCTCTTCTGTCACCAGTGGACCCCCCTCTTTCATAGCACTCATTTTACCTTGGGTACATCTTTATTCTTGGCAATATGCTCTCCACTGCTGCTCATTGTTATCTATAGGATATTATCCCGAAGGAGTCGCACCTTTGCTTTAGCCCACGTAGCAATGTCTGGCCTCTCCTTCCCATGTGTTTATTTTCTAGGGAAGCAGGACTATTGGTCTCTGACCATATCAGACCTCAACTGTGCCGTTAGTGGTATAGCGAGCCCCTTCCCGTCTGTAGGACCCGTTCTGTTTCTGTGCCTTTTCCTACACTCATGGCATGAGTATTTAGTCATTCCACCATGTTCTGATCTTTTACAAAGTTGCAGTACTTTTCCTCTAATCTTGATCATATTACATTGTTTTACTGTCAATATTTGCATATAATTGCCCACCAGAGCCATGAAGGAAGGCATTCTGTATGGATTTATATTTGAATGTGTGTACCTTTCATTCTGTCATGGGGCCTGCTATTAGTCTAAAGTTTATGCAGTAAAATTTTGGGTTGAGTGTAAGAATTTGAGAGATTTTCCCCTTGGGTTTGACCATGTTTGAATGTGACATATTGATATATAATGGATTATTGCTTTTTTTGGGGTGGCTATGGCAATTGCAGTATGTTAAAATCAGATCCCATTGGATCCTGACATTAAAAGACAGGATTTAATAGATCTATATCTTTCTTTTTGTTTAAAATAGTACTTCTTAGGTTTTTCTCTTTCCAAAAATTTGGAGTTCTGTGTATAAGAATAAAGTGTTCAAATACTTTCTGAAGTTTGTCTGTGTGATAGACCCACTTTGAAATCCCCAGCTGAGGAGACTTTTTCAGGAAAACAAGTCTATGATAATTTTCCGGCTTCATAACTTACCTATGGGAATGATTATGCTTATCTGTGACAAAACCAGTTTTCATTATTTGGTCTTCATTGTCCGAGTTCAGCTAGAGACTATTCTGTTGGATATTGAAATGAGCACAGTTGCTAAGCAGCCATGGACTTTCATAGGGCAGATGTATTTGTCTGCTTTTTGTTACTATACCACAATACCCAAAGCTGGATAACCTATAGAGAAAAGAGGCTTAAAGAGTTTTAGGAGCTGGTGCTCTGAAAGCTTGCACTGGTTCTGGTGAGGGTGTCCTAGCTGTGTCATGTTGTGGTGTGTGCTCTCATGGGAAAAGCAGGTCTAGGAGGGAGCACCACGTGGTGAGGAAGCCAGTGACTGGACGGGCAACTCATGGTTTTATATCAGCTCTCTGGGAAGCTAACTGGGGTCTTGTGAGAAACACCAAGGGCTTCCTACCTTGTGCGAAGTCCCACCCCTTTAAGGTCTGTCTGCCAACACTGATCTACTGGGGACTAAGTTTTCAATATGTACATAAATGATATGTGAACCATAGCAACTGGCCTAAGTCATGGCTTTGGTACTAACTGGGGCACACGAGAAATTCCCGGCCTCTTTGTGTGTATTATCCATGTCTACTGAGGCGTAGCTCCTGATGGGTGGGACCACAGGCTTTGGAGTCAGACCATCTGGGTTCTAAGCCTGGCTCCACTACCATGTGTGAGCTTGAGCAAGTTACTTACCATCTTTCAGCTTCAGTGTCCTCATCTGTAACACTGGAATAATACAAACTGCCATGAGGGACAAGATCCTGACATAACACACCACAGAACATCAAAAGGCCTATGTGCAAGACTTGGCTTAGTGCCTACTGTGGCCTCAGAAACAAAGTCTATGAAGCACTATTTTCATTGCATCAGGGGTTGTGTCTTTATTTTAAATTATTCATTTTAATAAAAAAAGATAAAATAGCAATGAAACAGTTTCAAAGCAGGTTAGTAGGACATTTATAATAATTAATACATTGCATTTTGTTGTCTTTGTAGTAGTTATTCAGAGGACAAGATGCAGACATGATATCTTTGTTTAAACACTATTAGTACAAACTTTTATTCTCAGTGAGCTAAGAGAAAGTAGCTCTGTATCCTAACTCTTTTGTATGTACCTATATATATTTATATTTTCCTTCCTTCTGGAATTTTTTTCACAACAAAACTGTCTTTTATTTGCACTTTTATGAAGTTATTAATGCATAAATGTTGCTTCTTTTAGACCAGTTTGGATATCTTTTTTGTATGGTTGATGATTGCCAGTATTTGGTGGAAGGGAATATGTGACATTGCATGTTTACCATTCATTGAGTTATCGTCTTTCAAATAGTACCAGTGATGTCAAGGTTGACACATTATTTTTGTTTTTTTGCTGATGCTTTTCATATTTTACAGATGTTTTGTGTAAACCTGTACTGATTCTCTACTCTCAGCACTGATACTATTTCATTGCTTTAAAATGAAAAAGGAAGAAAAGGATCATTCCTTTTGATGTCCACATTTATCTGTCTTCATTCTTTTTTGTGAGTGTGTTTTAGGGAAGGGTCTACAGGGTGTTCAGAGTCTCACTACTAGATCAGACTCGTAGTGATCAGCCTGTTTACAAACTCCCAAGAGCTGGGGTTACAGGTGCGCACCAACATGCCCAGTCTCAATTGCTGTCTCAGTGTGCCCTGGGGGCGGGGCCAGCACTGCAGGCCGTGGATCAAATCCCTGGCCCTTGCATAGTGTTTGCAGGTGCTTTAATCTGCTGAGCAATTGGCCGGCCTTTCAGTCTTCATTCTTTAGTTTCTGATTTTCTATTTTTATTTCATAAGTCTTATAACATATGCACTCTTTGCCATGGATTTGACCATAGAATTTTACCAGAACCATTTCTAGCTATAGATTTTTCTTGTTTGTTGTTGTTATTGTGCTGTGGTTTTGTTTTGGCCCAAAGATCAAACTCAGGATCTTGCACTTACCAGGAAGGCACTTACTCCACTGAGCTTTGCTATGGGTTCAGGACTAGGATCTTAACAGATAAAATACAAAGTTGCCAGCCTTTAAGGTGTTCTACATCCTATGTGTGAAATAATTTTAGGAGATAAAATATCAGGATTCCAACCACCAACTTACAGATCAACACTTTTTTCAATTTTATGAAGTTAGACATTTGTTTAATATTATACTTTCTTGAAGCATCATAGTACAACAGCTGCATATATTAATATGTATATTCACGGGGCTGGGGAGATGGCTCAGTGGAGTAAGTGCTTCCCTGGCAAGCTCAAGGGCCTGAGTTCAATCCCCAGTTCTGCCAATAAAAAAAAAAAAAAAAAAAAAAAAAAAGAATTGTGAATATGTATATTCACATGTGATCAGATTCTTAATTCTTTAAATTTTTAGAAAACTCTCTCAATTGTTCAACAGGCATCAGATGAAAGAAAATTCTAATCTTAGTTCTCACATGATACCAGAGACTGACTGGCAAAACATATTCAAATCATTCATCAAGTCATTGGCACCATGTGCCAACTAATGTCTTTGGTTACAATGTTGCATTCAATTTGCATAAATCTGTGAAACAAGTTTTATGGTATCTCTTTTGAAATGAAGACACTGAAAAGATCATGAAATCTTTTTTCCGTTGAATGAGTACCAATTCAGACTTTCGTCCGGTCTCCACTGAGTTCGGAGGGAGAGGACGGAAGCTGGCCGAAGCCCCAGGAGGGTTCTTGAAGGCTCTGCTTCCTGCATTGCTGATGTCTGTGGCCTGCTTTTCAGGAAGTAATGTTTCTTCAGATTTTGCTGTATTTAAAACAGAAATCATCACGGCATTTGCTTCTGACTTGGCTGCAGGGCAAGCAGTAACATGCATTCCAGAAACATCAAGGCAGCAGAAGCCTGCTGGCAGGGTGACTTGTCTGGTTCCTCACACAAAACAAACCTCCTCCATGGGCCTGGCAGAGGCTGCTCTATCCCCTTCAGTGGGGTCTAAGGTTCCCTCTCTATGATCACGTGAGCACCATCTTTTGTCTCTGAATAAATTTGGCATTATTCTGCATTTTGTCATTATCAAAATATTTGAATGTGGCTTTCCTTAAGGGAGCTATAGGCATTTTTATCTACCAGTGATTCTCAACAGAGGTGAATTTTTCCCACCCCCAGCCCCATCTGAAAATGGACAGACATCTTTACTAACCACATGGGGTTGCTGTAGATGTCTACTGGGTAAAGGCTGGGGATGGTTTTATAACATCCTCTAGTCCTCAGGGCAGAGAATGTCCAATCCACAATGTCAAGAAGGCTAAGATTGGGTTAGGTTAAATTGCCTCCAAATCTTTTCCACATATTTAAGCAGAACCTAGTTTAGAATATCTCTCCCTTTCAGCACAAGCAGAGTTAATGCAATATTGAATTCTGTGGCTTTGTCTCAACTCAGTCTGATGTGATCAATGCCTCAGATTCTTCGCTGGCTGTCAGTTATTGACTTTTTCTCTGTCTCTGTACCAAAGACCTGTTGTTGGGGGTGCTCATGAATAGCTTAGGAGATGAAACAGAGCTTGAACTACCTCCTGCCTCCCTGAAATACGCCTTTAATTAGATGAGAAAAAACCATCTCATAAAATTAATTTAACACTAGGCTAATGAAGGGATTAAAGAGACAGGAATAGATGATCTTGCTTATAAAACTTAGAAATATGATTTGAACATATTTTGAATAAATTATTCACATGATGGATAGATTCCTCTCAAGTCATTTACAAATAAGATGGTTACATTCTTGAAACCAAGTCTCCCTACGGCTCCCTCAGCCACTCTGGGTGTTTCTCCTAGCATTCCATCTGCAGTATTCAGTTCTCTAAGTGAAACACAGATGTTTTGCATCTGTGTGGTTGTTTTGTATCAAACTTGAGTCTGACTTCGCAAACCTTGCTCATGTTCTTACATTAATTAACAAATTAATTTTTCAAATCCTGTCTTTTTAGTGTCCAATGTATTTTAGCACTCTGCTAGCTCTTGAGCAATGAAATGTGGACAGAATAAGTTTCTTGCATTTTAGAAATGGATGAAATACGGTGGGAAAATAAGATTTTTAAGCAAATATTTCCAGTTACTAGAATCATTAACTAATTAATTATATATGAAGAAAAATGTCATGTTCCATGAACACACACAGACACATGCATACACACACGCATGCACACATGCATGTATTCCCCCCAAACTCTGTTTAGAGACCTGAAAAAAATTCTTGTACAAGTAATAAATAAGCTTGGTAATGGGAGTTTGTAAGGCAGAGGAATGGCAGTGGTAAAAGGGGTTAGAAAGGATGGGTTGATATTCAGTGCCAGGAGTAGAAAATGAAGGGGGGTGGGTGTCAGAAGACGATGCAGAACTTCATTCTGTAAAACTTGGTGAGCTGTTTAGAAGAAGAAATTCTGCCTTTCTCTTTATTTATTTATTTATTTATTTATTTATTTATTTGTATATCAACTGTAGATTTCATGTTTCGTGTTAAAGTTTATAAAGAGAAATAATATGCTGGGCTGATGAGATAGCTCAGTGGACCAAATGCCTACTGAGGCAAGCACAGGGATCCCCAGCACTACATGCTGCCCCTGCCCTGCCTCTGGGCATGCTGAGCTGGTCACTGAGTTGGGCACGGTGGTGTGTGCCTGTAATCCCAGTGCTGGGGAGGCTGAAGACAGGAGGATCACTACGAGTCTGCTGCATAGTGAGACCTTGTACTAAATACATTAAAAACAACAAGAGCAGCAGTGTCAACAACAAGAAGCTACTCTCACAGACAAATAAGAGGCTTTAATCTGGAGATTTTGTGTGAGAATAGATGAGGACAAAGTGAGCCTTTTTGCCAAAAGAAAACAGTCTGCTGGGCAAGATGTGATAACTGTGGCTAAAAGAAAGAAGAGCAGGGATTCCAAAGATGCAAGGCAGATAAGTCTAATAGAGCCCAGAAAACCAAACCCAATGAATCCTGTAGTGAGGAAAATGGAGGGGCGCGGTTTGAGCAATGTTCACCAGAGAATGCTAATTCACAGTTCCCTCATTCACAGTGTGTCTGGAGGTTGTCTCAAACAACATGCTGGTCAACCTGCCGGGCCAGATGTAGGACAACTAAAGGAGGGGTTATTTCGGCCCATAGTTTCAGACATTTCAGACCATAGCTGGCTGACTCCGGGCAGAGGTATTGTGGTAGAAGAGTTGGGTGGAAGAAACCCGGGCATGTCACAGCAGCCAGGAAGCAGAGCGAAAGAGGAAGAGCCAAAGAGGAAGGGCTGTGGACAAGATAAGGTCCACAAAGTCACATCCTCTTAACCCACCCAGCCATATCCAGAAGTGTACTTTATCTGTCTCCTGGGGATCTCTCAAGCCGATGTGATTGGCAATCAAGAGTCAGTGCCACATCAGGTAACTTTCAGAATGTCATGCTTGAGGGGCACCTTTGGAAGCCATCTGTGAGCCATGCTCCAGCTGAGAGATGTCAGTCTGAAGAGAGATTTCCCTCATGATTGTCTTCAAGTACTTTGGCTACTGCCATCTGACCCTTCATTCTTGGCATCTTGTGCAGCTGCCAAGTATTGGTATTGGCCTCAACTAGTCTCTACTTTTCTGGCCCACAGCCCAGTGTGATTCACAAACTGATTAAAGCATTAATTAAGGCATTGTCTATCTCTAGAGTCTGTGTCTCTAGGACCTACCTTCTTGCTCTTTCGGCCCTCACCAAATTTATCGCCCAAGCACTACACACACGGAGGGGTGAGCAGATCTTTAATCATGGTGATGCTGAAAAACCTGTTAGTTATTTTACATTCCAACTAGCAGAGGAACATGTGTTTGACACAGAAGCCTCCATGCATCCCTTTCTTGACAGGATTTACATAGATGTATTAATATGTATTTTTACCAAATTCGGTTTTGAAAATAATTCTTATAGGGCCTTTTGGTAATATAAACTGAACTTCATCATGAATAACAAAAAGAAAATCAAACAACAAATTCTGCCAAGAGCAGATTAGCTGTGAGATTTACATTTCTGAACCTCTCAATAAACAGTGCATAGCAGTGATCCTTACTGTCTCTGTGTTTTTGTGTCTGATGGCACTAATATCTTTCCTTGACATATATCCTAAAAGGAATCTACCTAGTGCATTCCTGAAATGCAGGGCAGTTCTGGTTTTATTTGCTGAGCAGCTCCTTCTTATGCATTGATTAAATAGCAATGCATTTGAGGCCTCCTCTGCTGATCAAAATGATGGAGCTTCACACAGCTTATTTCTAAATGAAGACAACTGTCTGGGCAGGTCCATGACCTAGTGAGATCAGGGTTTGACTTCCTAGTCTCTTGTGATTTCAATACACACTACCTAACTTTGCTATGCCTTGGCCAATAAAATTAACTTTCCAGGCTTGCTGCAAGGATAAGATAAAGGAGAGTATTTTATTTTATTTGTTATTTTGTTTTTGGTGCTGATAACCAAATCTGGACTTCCAGCTTGCTAGGCAAGCATTCTACCATTGAGCTAAATCCCCAGCCCTGAGGGAGGGTTTTGAAAGTATAATATACGGCCATCATCACAAGCTGAAGGTCTAGCTCCAGGCTTGGCTCATGTTCAGTGAACACTGAGCCATATAATTTCCCTTCTCTTCCATTAATGCATAAAGTGTTTAACTTCATTTGTCAAAATGAGACCATAGACACACACACACATGCACACACACACACACACACACACACACACACACACACCTTTATGGTAAATATATATTTAAATTTTAATCCTTTCATATAGAAATTGGGCAGCCATGGAACCCAGGTAGTATGAAGGATCAGAATTAATAGCAGCTTATTTAGTCCAAGTCTATTAGGCAGAGCTGCACCAAGCTGTAGGAAAGGCCTGTGGAAGCAAGGATTGACACTCTCTGCCTGCTGTTAGCCAATCTTCACACAAAGCCAAGTTCTTTTATATTTTGTCTTTCTGAACACACTACAAGAAGGTAGAGGCTCAATTTACAGATAAATTAGTATAAGGTCTGAGAAATTAGTAAATAGCCAAGATCACAGGAATCGATAGTGTGGTTTAGATTCAAACATGCTGCTTTCCCAATGTTCTGTGCTGCCTCCTGGGACCAGAAATGAGTGCAACTTGTAGACACTAGGAAATGTGCAGGAGGGCTGAGAGCCTTCCCCTGAAGGAAATGGTCTGCACTGGCCTGTCAGTCCTAGGAGTCCTGCTCAGCTTCTGTCATTCTTAGCCCCTGGACTCTGGCTTGTTCCCAGCTAAGGAAGGGTTCATAAGAAATCCAGTGTCATTTAGCCACACAGGTAGAGACAGTGTTTGACTGGGTTTTTGGCTCCTAATTCTAACATTCAGTTTGCAGTTTCTAGAGTTTGTTATGAGCAGTCTAGTCTGCTCTGGTTAAAGCTTATCTACCTCGTTCTGGAAAGGAGTTAAGAAATATTCAGTGTATAAGAATAGTAATAATAGCACATTAAATGACAGTATGAGGCATGGCAAAAATGAAGCAAGTCAACACAGCACTGAGTGCCTTGGATGCTGTCCTGGGAGGGTCCAGGGGACTGTTGCTGAGGTTCCTGAACATAATGTGGTACCCAATAAGTGTCTGTCCTGGATGCTCTTACTTGCTTGGGACTCATTTGGAACAGGTTCTTCTTCATCTACTGACGCATGGTCTGGAGGTTGGATTGGCAGAATCCTGCCAGCTCCTCTTTTTCAACAGGCTTTATGGTAGGAGTGAGCTGAAGGAGTATGAGAAAGAAGTCTGTTCTGTGTTGAGCCACAGGGTGTAGTGCAGTATCAGGACTCTGGGTGAGGAGCCCCAAAGTGCAGCACAGAAAGAATGGACTGGGGTCTGTTTGTAGAGAGGGTGTGTATCCTAGTGGTTGGGAACATAGCATGTTAATAGAGTAAGGAAGACAGGTTGCATCATAGTTTTGCCACTTATTGGCTGAGTCACCACGGGCAAAGGTGTTTAACTTCATTCTCCAAAAAACAGAGGTTTTCTGTGTTAAACCTCATTGTAAAATTCCATTAAGTATACTTTGCAGTGAAAACACTGAAAATGGTTATTTTAAGCATAACCGAATGCTAGAAAGTATAGATACAGCTACAGACGCCCGTGACCTATAGGTCTGATTCATCAGCACAGTCGGGAAATGACTGTCACCTAATAGAAATGACGTAAGTGGTAAAGAAACATTAAAGGCTGTCACCAGTCATCATTAATTTAAATGTATGGACTTTGGGCCTGATGTGAGGGTGGTGGTGTTCAGGCAAAAAGATAAGAGTGCAGCCTAAAGGAGAGTGAAGATGGGAGCAAAAGTATGTGTGAATTGGTAGAGGGCCCACAGGTACCTTCTCCACCTTCCTCCTAGCCCTCAGAAAGGTAGGTGAAGAGGGGGTCAACCAATTATACATGCTTTTTATTCAAGAAAGTGTTTTTCTCTGGTTATTTTTGAGGTAGAAAAGAGTAAATAAGTTCAACCTCTTTCTTCTGTGAGTGCTAGTGACTGGGAATTTGAAAAATATACCAATATATTTATATTCCCCATAAATTATGTTGAGCAAAGGGAAGCTTATCTAACCAAGACATTAGTATCTTTGGGAAATCCTGACATCAAAGGGATCAGCATGTTTCAGATATATTTTCTTGAGTCCACACTGAAACTTAGGATTTGTTGATCAGGACTTGATTATGTCAAGTTGACTCATATTCTGAGAGACCAAGAGCCAAGACACAGTGTAAAAAATAGCATATATGAGGTTTAAGGAAATATGCTAGACAAGGAATGCTCTTCCATCATAGGAAGGAGAAGCTTGGTCCACAGAGGCAAGGATCTAAGGAAAAAATCTGAGTGACCAAAGGGTCACTGAGAACCTTTAGATTCAGTCATCTAGAGGGAAATGGAAAAGATAGATGGAAGAGGGAAATAAAAAGTAAAAGATTGGGCAGGGGGAGAGAAGGCACTGATGTCATATGATCTGTGCCCTTCTCCTATTGAATTATGGAGAAATGGCCTAGCAGAATGCCCAAGGCAACTTGATGACATGTTTGCTATTGGATATAAACAGGGCTTTCAGGCTTAGGCAGAGCACCTGAGCTGGTGCTGAGGTCCCTTTGAACTGTGGCTAACGTTTGGGACTCACATGCGAGGTCTTCAAGAGCAGAGGCCTTTAAGGTCACTAAAAACAAGGATCTCTGTCCTCTATAAACTGAGAGGCTCTAGCAAGGGTTGGTGTCATACCCCCAGATTCTCCCAGATGATTTATGTCCAAGTTACTGTATAGATTACCAGCTTCCCTGTAGGCATGTATAAAGTTGGTCCTCAAGGTCACATGGCATGAGTTGGAGTCTAGCATGAGTAGAAAGAATAAAGGCACCCACTAGCACTGCTAGGCATGCAGAGTGGTCATTTATGTGGAGGCAGTGGTCGACTTGCTGAGTATCTTTGGGATCACCCTGCAGGAAAATGAAAATATTTTAGGCTAGGAACAATTCTGGAATGATTATGCATAGGTACAATAGTTGATTGTGTCAGATGGAGTGCAGGCCTCTGAATTTTCTTCATTAGCCCATCCAAGAGAGTAAGTGTGGCACATATTCCGAGGTGAGCCAGGGACACTCTGCATTCTAGGGTGGCTCCCACTTGACATATGATGATATCTATCTATACCATAGTCCCCTCATATTTCTGGGTTACAGCATCTAATCTCCACAACTTCAAGGAAGAAAGGTTTGTTCCAGACCATGCGGCTGGCTCCAAAACAGAAGACAGCTGACAAGCACAGAGGAGGAACAGATGCCTGGCTGGTGGCAGCCTGGAACAGAGAAAGAGAAGGGAGGAACTGCAGATGAGAACACACCTCCGCGTGAGGCCCCCAGAGCCCCTGCTCCAGCCAGGTGCCAGTTCCCAACAGCAAGTCAGCCACAGAGCCACAGTGACCCAGGCACCTCCCCCAAACCATGAAATTGGGGGGCATTTAGGATTGAACCTTAGCATACAACGTGAAGGTTGATGGGAATATGTCTTAGAAATAGTCTGAGCAGAATGGTGATGTGGAGCTGATCTGCCTGCAAGGAGGACTTGGGAGAAAGCAAGTCAGAGTACTGCACTCTCTCTTTAACCTGAGTGTAGTTACAGGGGAGCAATCATTATTCAGACTTGTAAACTGTTCAGCCTCACTCAGTGTCTGGTACATACGAGGCTCTCAGTTAATGTGTTTTGAAGGGTATGTTATATCTGTGGTTTGTGCCCAGTCTTATGGTGCAGGGCAGAAGGTGGCTGGACCATCTCAGATGTAGTCCTTGTCAGTGCTCTGTAGAATAAAGCATGTCCTGAGAATTTTCACTTTATGTAAAGTCAAGGAGAATGGACATAACTCCAGTCCTCTGTTACCATGTAATATACCATGTGCTTGTTACATGCAGAACTCAAAAGTTAAGAGGAATTGTTATTAGAATTCAAGAGTGATCATTAATGTCTTTCTTGATAGAGGGTCCAGCTGTGCAAAATAAACTCTCAACATCTGAGCTCTTTGCTGCTGGTAGATGTGACTTTTAAGAATTTAGAGAGTTTCATGTCTCACTGAGGGTACAACCACAAGTCTTTTAAAGGACAGATTTATTCACAGAATCTGAGTTCCTTTATTATTTGCTTTAGCTCAGGCCTGGGAAGTAGTATATTCCTACTAAATGTTAGTAGAGTGTAAACCATTTTTACCAGTGACTATAGCGCTTGGTGTATGTTTGCTCATTATATCAGGTGCAAGTGGGCTTGGAAGCTAGTGGAGGAGAAAGGCAGATGTTCAGATGGTCACATGGCCTGGTAGATGTCGGCACCGGCATTCAGCAGGGCATCGCCATGGGAGCTGCCATCTTCTTCCACACCAGAGACCGTCATGTGGTGCCCTGCGGCTGAACCTGTCCATACATGTGTTTCATTTGATCTTCCCCACATGGGCTAACACTGCATTTAAACATTTTAAAAAGTCAGTCATTGGCAAGTCAGTTTAGTTCTCCTGTTGGAATCTGAATTATTGGAATTTCTGGAAAATTCAAAAACTCTGGAAACCCTGGACTCAGATTTCTATGGGGTAGCAATTTTAGGGCTGAGGATGGTGGCTCCAACCCACAGACACGTGCTTCTCACACCTTGCTCTCTCCTCTGTGCGTTCTGATGCTAGTGGCTGCTTATAATCATGTTAGTAGTGCTGCTTCCATGCGTGGAATGAAGGGGAATCGAGGTATTTCCTGTATACATGTAGAGCTGGAATAATGGATGGGACATCGGGGGGTACCATGTTTCCAGCAAGCAGAAGAGGGAGCAAATCTCTTTACAAACATGAAACACATTCCCAGGTGTTTGACATGCAAATCAATTGTGTCTGCATAACATGATATAATTTAAGACTTTATGAAGTGAAATGAGTATATTAAGAAAGAAACTATGGGACAAAGTGAAAAATAATATTATTCAAAATTGAACAGATTTAATCATTCAAATTTTGTTTGAATGGAAATAAATTATTATGCTGTTAAATTCTGTAGGGTTAAAAACATTTTCCGGGTTTTGTATCTTTGTAGAGAGAGCAAATTTATAAAAAAAGATTTCTTTTTCAAAAATGTATTTACTATAGGGCCTATAAGGTCTCACAACACAGACTGGACTCATGGTGATCTTCCTATTTTCAGCCTCTCAAGCACTGGGATTATAGGCATGCACCACCATGCCCAATCTTGGCTCAGTGTGTCCTGGGGGTGGGGCTGGAATGGCATACCAGGAATTGAACCCCAGCCACTGTGCTATGCCTAAGCAGGTACTTTAGTCTGCTCAGCTACTGGACTGGCCTTTATAAAAGAATATTTCTATGTACAGCAAAAACAGTGTGTCCTGAACACACATACGTGAATATGTGAAAGTGTGGCCTCTGAGTGTGTTTGAATATTTGGGAGCTAGAATCACTTTATGAGCATGTATGTACTCATGCTTAGAGCTTAATGATCTCTCTCTCTCTCTGTGTCTCTGTCTCTCTCTTTCTCAGTGATCTCTAATTGCTGCCTTAGAACTGTGAATAATTTTGTCTTTGCATTTGTGTTTTATAAATGAGGAATATGAGGATGCACTGGGTTTGGAGATTCCACTCATGAACAGTGCCATATCCAATGTCACCCACCCCAGGTTTTGCCTGGCTGCTGCCACACCCTGCCTTAACAGAAGTCTAGGTATGGATGTGGGGAGGGTCAGGGATTAACACTCACAACTTGAAGCATAGTGGTGACTACCTCTACTCTGGCTTGGTAGCTCCATGGTACCTCTGGTAAGCGACTTAAAAGAATGAGACTCATCTGCTTCCAGAATGGATACTTGCCATGTCCTGGCTTAGAGGCTGCAACATCCTTGGGTCTTGCTTGTCTGCCATGAGTTTGGTTGATAGGCTCATGGTAAGAGAAGATGTCCAGCTTGAATTCCTCCTCCTTGGTGGGAATGTGGGATGCTGGTCTAGCAGGGAAGGGGATCCCAGAAGTCAGTGAACTGCATGCTGGCACATGCACAAGCATGCACATGGGTCTATGTGACACCTACTGTTCACCTTGATAACGAGAAAGAAATTCTCATCTCAGAGTCTTAGGGATAACATGGTTCTAGATCTAATCAGATGAAGTCAACAATAGTTCATTAGCACCTACACTTATAATTCTAAGGAGGAGAAGATCACAGGATGTGTAGGGCCACATAGGAGTTGCATCTGGGATCAGAGTGAAGACATGGTACCTACACCAGGCTGGCTTTGTGTCAGTGAGAACATGAAGTGACCTGCCTCCTTAACATGATGCACATGTATCTGTGGATGGAACTCTAAGGCTCGGGTAGAGTGCTGTGCTGTACCACCAAGACGAACAGGGCTGCTGCTGGAGCACTCCATCTATAAGAGTAGAGAAGGGAAAGGACTGGGGCAGAGACTGCCTGAGACCTCTTAGCTCCAGGTATGAAGGCGATGCAAGGTAATGACCCTTTGGTTTAAGTATGCACTCACTTGGTGGCCATCCTATGTCTTGAGAAGAGCAATATTAAATAAAAAATAAAAAAAATCTTGATAGGTGAGTTGGGAGAGAGTGGAGCAAGGAGATAGGAGAAAGCTTATGTTTTAGGGCCTTTTGTTTCCTGTTTTTTGAAAAAGGGTCTTGTATTTCTATTTTGTGCTAGATTCCATGAATTATAAAGCTAATTGTGCTGGAAATTTAGACGACAGCTGAGAGGTCTAGTTACTTGGATCTGGGTCATTTATTTTGACTTGACCCCAGAGGTATTTTAGTTTGGGGTATTGACATGCAGGATGCAGTTGGAAATGAACTATGGGGTTTGCAGTGATGGTCCCTGCTGATCTATTAGCTGCCTTTGAAACACCACAAGTAAGATAATTTCCTTGGTCTTCTGTAGTACATACCGTGTCTTTACTCCCAACAATTATTCTAATTCTCCATATGATCATTAACATGTAAATTTTAGTCATAAAGCACCAAAATGAATCCTTGATTATTACCTTTTACACCATTAATTAGTGCTATGGAACATCTGACTGTGAACTTTTTTTTTTTTTTTTTTAATGTTAATTGGTAACGGGGTCCAGTGGCTTAACCTCATTTTCCTCTTGTGAGTCTTTTAAGTTTAAAGTCATTATTTTTACTTCACTAGTTATTGACTTTTATTACTTAAGAGCTAAGAAGCAGAAGCTAATTAAGGAATACTGTGATATAGTTTTCCTCTTTCTGAAAAATATATTGATTGTTGGCCCAGGAGTTGTGTTCAAGGGAATACCTGAAGAACCGAGCCGGTCTTTGTGGGGCTTTGTGTACCAGCAGCTATCTTGGAACTGCGAGGCTTCTGAGCTTTGGTGACGGGGTAAGTTGTATTGTTTTCCACGTGAGAGATGAGGGAGCTCAACACTAATTAAGCAGGCCAGTTAAGTTACAGAAGCCTGAACAACAGCTTAATGACTCATTGTTTTGGGAGAGGATATCAAACTGATTTATAGAATCTCTCTTCTTCCCTTTGTCATGAAAATCGTTTTAGTGCTCTCAATTACAAAGACTATTTCTATCCAGTTGCTAAAATAAGAGTAAGTATTGCCAAAAAGGTCTCTTACTAGGCCTAGTTACTGAATAAAAATCATTTGTAATTAAAATCATTACTTAGAGGCGAATTACTACATATATTCTTAATCTAGGTCACTTCCTAATGTGTGCAGATGAAAGAGCTGCGGTATTTGCTTGCAGCATGAATTTACCTAGGGAATCCTGTTCCTAAAAAGGGAAATTGAAACTACTCGTGCTAAGGACCCCATGTTATAAAATCATATAGTCGCTTCCTAAAGTATGCCCAGGGAATAATGCCCCTTTGCCTTCTTTGGGTTTTAAACCAACTGAGAAATAATATAAAGTTATAAGGTGACAGGAAGAAAAATATTACCCTTATGGGTCACAAAGTTCATTGAAATTGAAGTGGGCTATTGTTATGCTTGGTCAAAGTCTGTGTGCATGACTTCATACATTGAAACTTGGAAGATGTTCCAGTTTTCGTTTCTCCACATCTTCTGTGAATAATTTTCCATCAGCTATATATATATATATATATATATATATATATATATATATATATATATATATATATATATTTATGGAAACAAAATCTTAGGGTCTGATGAAGAATAAGTGATTTTAAGGAGTCCAGGAGGATAGGGCAGTACGTGGTATCCTAAGAAGTAGACAATTACTTGGATTTGAGCATTAGGAAATTTATGGCATGTATAATTTCATCTTCTTTGGCATGGTGTGGATACAAAGCACACTCAAAGAGGGTGAGAAGCTTAAAAATGAGGAAGCAAGGGACGATAAGAATAGACCACTAGTTTTAGAAATACGATAGTCAAAGAAGAAATGAGAATATGGTCAAGAGAGGTAGCAACATGATTTTCTGAAGTTGTCTGTATTCAGCTTTTAGGAAATAATGCATAATTTGAAGGCAACAGAAGAATAAATAAAGAAGTGGGGACTTGAAAGCATAGGGATGGAGTTTGTCCTGGAAAGAGGGAAGCAACACCTCCATATCTGTGGCAGAAGAGAAGACAGAGAAAGCTTCCCCAGAGCAGAAGCTAATTCCAGGAATGGGAAAATGGAGGGATGTGGGATTACCAAGAAGTTGATTATGTCTTGGAGCAAAGTATTTTCAATAAGGACTTGATGGTCCAAACGATTTAGAAGCCATTGGAGGTCCTGGTGTCAGCGCAAAAGTCTTCCTTTGGCTGTGGAGGAGGGAGAGAGGACACCTGTGAGTAGCACAGGCTGTCTTCTTCCTGCCCAGGAGAAGCCCAGTTGCCTTCAGGTATCCTCTTCTGCCTCCTGCTGTTGAAATGTGATGCATCTTTCCTGAACTCTTGGAAGATGTGGTGTGATTAGTCCCAGTTACATATATTTTAACATGCCAATCTATATTAGGATAAAGGTCTTGCACCAGAAAGTAATTTGACTCACTGATTCCTTCATGGAAAAAATTTACTAAGTGTGGTCACCTGAACACTGTTGAGTGTTTAGTGACATTTCTGGTACAAGCTCTATAACATGTAGTGGTCTCCTGACAACCATGCCTCATTTGGTCCACACTGGGAGTAGCACTGGGTTAGGCCACTCATGGCAACTTTATTCCTCTTGCTGGTAAGTGATTTAGGAGTGATTGGTGGCAATGTGACACACTTTTCTTTGGAAAGTTTCTTGTGTTCAAAATAAAGGGATACAGCATTCCTGAAATATCATTGCATATCCACACCTGCTGCAGCTACTTTTGTGCTTCCAAAGAAGATCTATATTTACAGTCATAAAGAATTGGATTAGAACCCTGATATACCTGGAATTCACTCTACCACTACATAGGACAGACATGGGATGGCAAGCATTCGCATTGCTAAAGCAAGTTAAAGTCAGGAATTTCTGATACTTTCACCTAGATTTCATCTGACCTGAGGTAAATTCATGTAGACACTACGATTGAATCCATTGGAAGTGTTCTTATGGAGGATGATAATGGTATGATGATGACGTTGGTGAGAACCAGTAGGTAGTAATGACAAGAGATGAGATAAATGTGAGTTAGATGTGAATGTTACCAAAGAAAGAGGAAGTGGTAACGCTTCTGCTGAGCTAACTGGAGAATGGAATGGAGACAGATGGCAACGTAGGAGATAAGAAGTTAAAGACAAAGCTTAGAAGATAAACCATGGCAACTATTGCTGAGTTAGCTTAAGATGGCTCTCTCCAGATTCCTTATTTAAAAAGTAATCCACAATTTGTAGGATTATTGTGGCCAACAAAAGTAGAGATTATTATAGTATTAGAAGAGCTGATTAAAGTAGTATAATTCTCCAAATTGAGATGATGAAGGTGTTCTAAAAGTGTATTGGAGAAAAGTAACTTAATTAAAAGAGAAATGAGCTCATGTCATTGTATCTTTGTGTTTTGAACAAGTCCCCAGATGCCATAATCAGGAAGAGGGGTTATTTATCAACTATTAATGTCTTTGTGTAGAGCTAGAAGGTGTGGGCGATAGGAGGAAGAATTTCAAATGTTTTTCTAGGGAGGTGTCATCACCAAATGAGTGTGGTCAGTATCACATCAACAAGGATTTATAAGATGAATATGATGAGGTAATGTGCATGTAGTTTCTTTCCTGAATTTATTATTTCATTGTCCTATATTAATAAGCTATGTGTTTTGATTAATTAGAACAAATAAAATGGCATAGAGTCCAGGGATCTGAAGTTAGGTGCTTTCCAGGAAACTTTATTGCTTGGTTCATTTCCATGAAAAATGCTATGAAGCAGTCTATTTTCTTCTTTGAGTTTTATGTTTATATATTTGATGCATTGTGAAGTGGTACTTGTGTGTAGCATGAGATAAAAATTAAATTTCTTTCTTCCTTTTTGGGGGAGTCAAGATCCAGTTTTGCCAACAAAGTTGTTGAAGAGACAATTTTTGATATATTGTATCTTCGTGGCATCTTTATTGAGGATTAATTGATCATAGAATGTGGGCAAAGGACTTGAATATTTTTCCAAAAAATGATATAAAAATGCCAATAGGTAAATGAATGCATAAAACATATTTATAACGCAAAATATAAAGACAAAAATAGTTAAAGAATCTGAATAGTTATTTCTGCAGAGAAGGTTCAAAAGACTCAATAAGCACATGAAAAGATGTTCAGTATCATTCGTCATTAGGGAAATAAAATTTCAAAACCATATTGAAATCATACTTCACATTTGATAAGACAGTTATAATGAAAAGGACAAAAAAAGTCTGAGCAACAATGTGGAGAATATGGAATCTGAATATGTCTGGTGGGGATGTGAAGTGTTTCTGCCTCAAAAGGTTAAATGTAGTTATCCTTTTTTTTTTCTTTTTATTTGATACATGATCTATGAGGTCTCACTACATAGATCAGACTCATAGTGGTCCTCTTTTCTCAGCTTCCCAAGTGCTGGGATTACAGGCACGTGCCACCATATGCAGTCTCAATCATCATTTCAGTGTGCCCTGGGAGCAGGGCTGGCACAGCACACTTGGGATTGAATCCAGGTCCCTGCATCTGCCTATGCCATGTAGTTATCCTTTCTTGAATAAACATCTTATTTTGATTATAACATTTCTCCCCAAAGAAATTCTTCATTATGTATTCTCACCAAAGAATGAACAAAGACAAACACAAAGCAGGAAATTAATCCGTAATTCCACTATGCTGGGACAGTTACTGGTAAGATACTGTATTCATTTCTTTATCTAATCTGGTTTTTACTTATTTATTTTTTTAAATTTTATTTATTTATTTATTTTATTGAGCAACAAATGGCAATGAGACAGTTTCAAAACAGGTTAGTAGAACAGTTACAATAACTAATATATTGCATATTGTTGTCTTCATAGTAGTCACTCATAGTACAAGATGAAGACAAGAGATCCTTTGAATTCTCAGTTTAACTAGTGCGTACATATCCAAGAGAAACTGAAGCATGAGCACGTCATGCCTTGCAGTCTTATTTATAATAAGCACAAAGGGGAAGCATTCCAATTACTCATGAACTGATGAATGAAGAAATACAATGTGGTGTATTCATACAACAGAATCTGTTCACTCATATGAATGAATGAAGTCATGATAGATGCTATAACATGGGCGAACCTTGAGAACATGCTAAGTAAAAGGGGCCAGTTAACAAAATCCACATGTCTTGCAACTTACTTGTATGAGATGTCCAGAGCAGGCAAATCTATAGAGATAGAAACCAGAGAAGTGGCCGCCCAGTGCCCGCACTTAGGGGTGAAGGCTGGCTTTTGGAATGATTGATAATGGATGTGGCATGTTTTTCAGGGTGATGAAAATAGTGTAATATTGATTGTGGTGGTGTGTATGCAGCTCCAAGAAGACACTAACATGACAGGAACTGTGCGCTTTTAGCAGGTAAAATTTATGGCATGTGAATTACATCTTGGTACAGCTTTTCTCAAGGGTCACACTCATAATTAAACAGTGAACTACATCATGCAGAGGGACAGCACTGCCCTGCAGGTGGACAGGCAATCTACATTGTTTCTAGAAGCAATTTTGTCAGCAGCTCAGTTGATATTAAGCTGGTCATTTCTTTTTTCTATGCCTCATTTGTTCAGCAAATGTGTAAAATTAGAAGGTTGGACTAGATGACCTCAGGTCTTTTCCAAGACTCTTCAGTGCTAATTTTGTAGCTTGGAGAGTACTGGATGTGTTTCTATCTTCTGTTCTGATTTCCCGGCGGATTACTAAAGTGAGCTAGAGATAGACATTGCCTCAGTAAAATGTGTTTGGCCTGCCGTGTGCCTTGCTTTGTCATCCTTGGCACTCAGGCGTTTTTATGTAATGGATCTGTACTCTTATTCATTATATCAAAATAGACTTTGTATCACGGTGTCATGGGACAAAACACTGCTCTGCCCACAAGCTTTATGACAAATCTGCCTCAGGCTCCCCAGATGCTGAGGTGCGCTGGTCTCTACTTCTGGACTCTCTTCTCTAATTTCTGCGTTTTGGAACTAGAGGAAAGGTCACAACTTTCCTCCCTCTTGATCCTTGGAAGGCTTTCTCTCTCTGAAAGTTCCAGTCTGAGACATTTTATGAATCATCCCTGGTCTCTTACCCCACGCAGCAAAGGGCTACTTTGCCCTTGACACTTGTTCCATTTGCTCATACCCACTTCCTGCCAAAGTAACTACTTACCCCCAAAGAAAATAAAGGATGTTCTGAGTTGCTCATTAACTTATGCATGTGGAATGAATGAAGAATTGATCTGAGGAACCCAGCAGTAATGAGGTGATGATCAAAAGGGGATAGAGCAACCCAAGTGTAATCCCTTGTGATGAACAATTAGTTATTAAAAACCAAAGCCTGAATACATTGTTTTACTAAATCAATCAGCCTGGGTTTATAATCTCATTAAAATTAGAGAGCTAAAAGCCATTTTTAAAGAAGACATTGGTGTGTTCCATTTAGAACGCACACAAATGCTTTTTTGCTAGACAGAACTAAAATTTGAGGAATTATATAATTTTCAGGTTATGAATACAAGGCCTTTAGCAGATTTCTTTTTCTTTTCCAGCAGTATGGACTGAACATAGAACCTTTTATATGTTGGCAAAATGCTTACACACTCAACTACAGTTCCAACCCCCTTTTCACTTGATTTTGAGACAGAGTCTTGCTAAATTACTCAGGCTGGCCTTGAACTTGAGATCCTTCTGCCTCAGCCTGCTAAGCAGCAGGGATTACATGTGTACACCACTCTATCTGGCTTGCTGATTCTCTATGGAAAATTCACACATGTGTATAGCTGTGTTTTCTTTTTAATTTCCCAAAGGCAAACCAGATTGCCTGCGTTCAAAGTGAAGCTTTCTGCATGTGGCATTAATACACACACACATGCTGGCTGTATTTATCCTAGAGGTGATTTATAGCTGCCTCCTCCTCTCGCCCCTTCCTGTTGCACTTGGAAAGAACAAAAATATTTGTAAAAAAGTCTTCTTTCAAAAGTTGGACAGGAGATTCCCTGAAATGAATATATAATAACAAATCATTAAACACCTAGCTAATCAATAGCACAATACATTCTTTCAGATTTAAAAAAGGAAGGAAAGTTGGCATGCAAGAATTAGAGGTAGATATGTGTGGTGTAACAAAGAGTTTGTATCTGAAAAATATTTGGAATAAGAACAATTCTGATTCTTGTTGATAATTTCTTCTCTCGGCTTAAATATTTCTCCATTTTTTTATGTATTTAGAACAGGGTCTACGGGCTTTCACTATGTAGATCGGACTAATAGGGTCCTCCTGTTTTCAGCCTCCTAAGCGCTAGGATTACAGGCACAGGCCACTATGCCCAGTCTCAGTTGCGGTTTCAACATGCCCCGAGGTGGGGTCAGCATGACGTGCTAGGGACTGAACCCAGGCTGCTGCGCTCAGCCTAAGCAGGCGCTTGTCTGCTGAGCTGTCTGGCCAGCCCATATTTCTCCGTCTTCTTCCTGGCTTTACTCCATCAAATTTCTCTTTTGATTTAACATCAAAGTGAAAATCTTTATTTTTCCTTTATATTCCTTTTAATTCACAGAAAATACCAAAATACTTGTTATGAATATGCAAATAAGTGAAGCAAGTAGGCCTTCTCCATATGGAAAAATAAAGATATCAACACCTGTGGTTTCTGGAAATCACCTCTATTCTCTCTTGAATGGAAATCTTGCCATTTTACAGGGAACTAAGGTTTAAAAAAAGTTCCTATTTAATATCGTAACTTAGATTTTCGAACACATGCCACAGCCAATGCCACATACACCAAGTTTCTGCTGAAGAAGATATTCTGCAACCCTTACAAATGGGACATTCAGTCTTTGGAATAATGCAGGTGGGTTGGGGCTTTCTTCCAAGAGTTTTAAGCAAGGTGATATCAGACAGTTTTCAAGGAAAAAAATGTACATCCGTGAAGGCAGGTATTTGTGTCTGTTTTAGTCACAGCGATGCTTTCTACGCCAAGAATACAACTCCCTGAGTTGTCTCAGGCATCCTGTAAACACTCATTAAATAAAAAGAGCAGGTGGAGGCTGGGCCGGACAGAAAATCTTTTGATATTTAAAGTCCCTTGGCAGTGTGTTGCAGTTGGTTCCCGTTAATCCTTTAGGAAGTATTTAGGAAGTGACCTTTACAACAAGGAATACAATTTCCACTAACATTTAGGAAACTTTTCACCCACATCAACTTCCTAATTCATTTTTCAAAACGCACGTGGTTTTGTTTATCCTGTTTTGGAGTAGCATTCAGAAACAAGAAGACTCGATGCTGCTACAATATCATTTTCTTCTTCATCAATTTGTAGGTACTACAATCCGAATAAAGCGTTTTGCAGAAATTTACAAACTGAGTCTAAAATTTATGTGTAAGTCAGAGAACTTGTCAGAGCCAAAAAATTTGAAAAGGAAGTGCAGTGTTGAGGGATTTACACTGCTTAATTCCAAGACTTATCAGAAAGCTGAGGAAATCAAGCTGGTGCCGAACTGGCATGGGGACTGCCAGATCTATGGAACAGGGTAGGAAGCCCAGGAGCACCCAAACTCCTGCAGTCAATTGAATTTTGACAAAGGT
Organism: Ctenomys sociabilis; assembly: GCA_004027165.1. Lineage (NCBI taxonomy): Eukaryota > Metazoa > Chordata > Mammalia > Rodentia > Ctenomyidae > Ctenomys > Ctenomys sociabilis. The sequence continues at coordinate 30,993 of PVKA01019743.1, forward strand.
GCTGTGCCAAAGAAATTTATTGAGGAAAGGAAATTCTTTTTAACAAATGATGGAGGAAAGGCTGGATGTTCACATGGAAAATGAAAGAGATTTTATTTCTGTTTCACAAAGCAGATGAAAATAAATGTGAAGTGAATACTAGATAGAGTCAAATAAGGTAAAATAATAAATTTCCTAGAAGAAAATAAAATGACAGAAAAAGTAATTTTAATCTCTAAGTAAAGATATTCTTAGAACATGGGAAAAAACACCCATAAAAGGGAAAAAATTAGAATTGATTTTATTAAAACAAAAAAAAAATATATATTGTCAAAGACACGTTCAAGAGTGGAGGAAAATATTTTCAGATAACATCCCAGACAAAGGAATTGCATTTAGAATTCTCATAACGCAATGGGGGAGGGGAGTCATTTGAAAGTGTTTGAATTTGGACCCTTTACCGAAACGGACTTATGTGCCAGAAAAGCCTTAACACCAGCAATCATCAGGAAAATTCCATCAAAAGTCTTTGATGCAGCACCACATAACATTATTAAGAGTAGACCAGTGTGATTACCATGCCTCCTATGAACTGCCAGGAGAGTTTATAATGGCATAAAGTACTTTGCAGTAGTATTTAAAATCAAGCTGTATATATATATATATATATATATATATACAGCTTGATTATATATATATATATATTATATATATATATACAGCTTGATTATATATATATAATATATATATACAGCTTGATTATATATATATATAATATATATATACAGCTTGATTATATATATATAATCTTCTGGAGTGACGGAAATGACTTCTACTGGGCACTGGCTGTGTTTCCCTCTACCTATCTCTTGATCATCTGCCTGTCTGTAATTCAGGTATTTTCCAAAGGGAAATAAAAATATATGTGCTGAAAAGTATTTGATTTACAATTGTGATTCTGCACCTATTTTCACCTATTCTGCAGCTTGTCTTGTTATTCACTTAACCATGTCTTTGACAGAGCAGGAATTTTAGGCTTAATGAAATTGAACATTTCTTTCTCTTTTTTTCCCCACTTGGGTTTGCTGTTTTATGTGTTCTAAGCATCAAGTCAGCAAAGAAGATGGGTACAAGAATGTTCAAAGCAGCAGCCTGATAGAAGAGCAAACCAGGAAACAACCAAAATGTGCAACTGTATCAGAATGGGTAAGCAAATGGAGATAGTCATTGGATGAATATTGTTCAGTGATGAAAAAAGGAACAGAATTCTGATATGCAGAATAATGACACATCTTAAAAATAATATGCCAGTGATACTCTAAAATGGAAAACTACATTACAGAAAAGGAAGGACAGTAGTCACTGATGGGCCAGGCACAGCGGGGCTTTGCAGAGTGACCGAGATGCCCTGTGGCTGGTGTTGGCTCTGCAGAGGGACATGTCTCCCAGCACATCATACCGCGTCCTTCAGACCTGTCCTCTCGGTGAGAACAGGCTCTGCTCTAAGCCCAATAAAACTGCTTAGCAGATGATGAGTACACAAGCCATCATGATTTGTTGAAACATGTTGGGGGTCCCATAAAATAAAAGTATCAAAAGGTTATTAAGATAAGACATTAATATACAGAAAAATAAAGACAAGCTGTCACATGGTAACTGTACTGCTGGTTTCTGCTGGTCTGCTGGAAGGAACAGTCCATTTCTTTTTCTCTTCTCCTTTTTAATTTCTTGAAACTTATTTTTACTTACCAATATGGCTTGCTCATATCTGGTAACTTGAACTAATTTGAAAACAACATTGTCAATACAACAACCATCACTGAATTCCTATTATATTGTTTAGTGAAATTCTGTATTGTTTTTAACGTTTACTTTTGTTTTACAATTTTGTATTTGCTTTTTAAAAAAAAATTTAGGACAGGGTCTACAGGGTCTCACCATGTAGATCAGACTTGTAGTGATTCTCCTGCTTTGAGCCTGCCAAGCTCTGGGATTACAGGCATTTACCACCATGCCCAGTCTCAGTCTCAGGCTCAGAGTCAGAGCATCCCAGGGGCAGGGCCAGCACGGCACGCTGGGGGTTGAACCCCAGCCGCTGCATGCTGCCTAAGCAGGCACTTTAGTCTGCTGAACTATCTGGGCAGCCCTGTATTTGCTTTTAAAAACATGCTGATGGCTTTATGTCCAATCCTAAATTGAATGTAGATGTCAAGTCAAAGCAAAGTTAGGGCTTCAAATCTAAGTAATTCAGTGAGGGCAGGCTTGCACTTCTGATGAGCCATAACCCCTTCCTACATCACTGAAATTTTCTCTCACTTTGTAGTGGACTAGAGGTAAGGACTGAGAGGCTAACGACAAGAGCTAAATATTTTTCTCTACCAAAAGCATGCTATAGGATTTATTTTTACAGAAAGAACATGAAAAACGAAAACCCTTTAGAAAAAGCCAATATCTCTTACTAAAGGGAGCTATAAAAACAGTTTGGAATTTTCTCCCTCCCAAGTTAAATATGTGTTATTTTGCATTGACATGACTCACATTTTATCAGTTTTTTGCATCTAATACTGTGATAACTGATCCATTTTTGGGAGAATGTGCAAGCCTATAATTTAGTATGTGTGCCATGCTGGAACTCAGTTGTGGGTGGATGGTCCAGAAGCAAGTCTCAGAGTGAAGCCTTCCCTGTAAGTTCTCCTTCCAGGAGAGCTCAGAGGGAAACCCTGACATCCCAAAGGCAGCGGGGACAGAAGACCCAGCATGGCTGCAGTGTTCGGCAAGGTCGTGGTGGGGGGACCTCAGCCTGACCCCTGCGGGACCCCAGCCTGGAGCATGATGCCTGGCTCTCAGCCTCACCACAGTGGAGGAGCTTCAAGGTCCAGGGGCAGCCACGGGAGGAAGCAATCGCTGGTGGAAGCAAAGCTCTGCTGGAGTTGGGCCACCTGAAAAATGGTAGAATCTGCAGCAACAGCTTTATTGCAGAGCACCAACACTGATGTAGCCTTTACCTTCTTGGGTTCCGGTTTGTGGTACATTTGTTGCTATTGCTGTGCTTTGTGTTGTCCATGTTTACTGTACGTCATAACTGAGCGTGGTGCTAAACGCCAGCTGTTCCCGCATTCTGGAAGGCTGAGGCAAGAGGATCACAAGTTTGAGTCCAGTCTGCATAATTTAGTCACTTTGTGAAGTCTTGGCTCAAAATTAAAAAGAAAAACGGAAGAGTCTTGGGATATAGCTTAGTGCCTGGGTTTAATTCTCAGTGCTGAAAAATATTCCCCATCTTGGCCCTCTGTTTTTTTCTCCATCCATTCCTGACTGGTGAAATGTTTGAGTTTTCCTCAATCATTCCTCTTTCTACTGGTATGAAAGTTTTGTCTTGTGTTCTTTCAGTGGCCTATTCTTGCTCTTTGATTTTTTTTTTTTTTTTTTTTGTATTTTAGAGAAGGGTCTACAGGGTGTTCAGGGTCTCACTGCTAGATCAGACTCACAGTGATCCACCTGTTTACAGCCTCCCAAGAGCTGGGATTACAGATGGGTGGTGAGTGCCACACCTAGTCTCAATTGCTGTCTCAGCATGCCCTGGGAGTGGAGCTGGCATGGCAGGCCTGTGGATCGAATCCCTGGCCCCTCATCTTCCTGCAGGAGCTTTAATCTGTTGAGCTATTTGGCCGGCCCTGCCCCTTGATTTTTGATAAGGATATTTGACTGACAGGATAGCAAGTTGTCAGTAGTTTGGGTATTTCCCCTCATGTGTAAGAACCTTATCCTTTGTACTTGGATCACCCTCTTGGAGGTTCTATGACATTTTCGTCTGAAAATATATGGCTCTACAATTTTATCCCCTGTTAATTGTATTATTTTTAATTATTATTTTAATTATTATTAATTCTTGTAGCAGAGGGGATTGAATCCAGGGCAATCACACTGAGCCCTCCTCACCTCCCTTTGAGATGAGGTTGTGTCATTCTGCCTGGGCTGGACTGAAACTTGTGGTCCTCCTTTCTCAGCCTCCCTGAGTGCTGGGATTATAAGCATGTGCCACTGCACTCGGGCTTATGCAAGTATTAATTTATTTATAAGGCATGCTGACTTATCTTTACCAATATGTTTATTGGTTTCTTTGCTTTCTTCTGTTATTTGCCAATGGTGCCACTTTCCTGGGTTTGTTTTTCATGTTACTCAAATTTTTAGACATCCTTTCCTTGTGGTAGTGAATCCCTGAGATAACTATTTAAGGAGAGGAAATGTTGATTTCGGCTCTTAGTTGCAAAGGTTTTAGTCCAGAAAGCATAGAAAGAGGGGATGCGGTCGGTGCCTCCATGTCCCTTCCAGGGGCATCCTAGTGATCCAGCTGCTAAGCCCACCTCCTAGCAATGTTGGGGACCAAGCTGTCACCAGCACGTGGGCCTCTGGGAGAAATTCGAGATCCTGTTAGAAAACAAAGGTATCGCAAATCTGGTTTCCACATATTAGTTAGCTTTATTTGTGATTCTTAAATGAAAAAGTACTTGGAACTCAGAGTGGGTCAGGATGCTACACCACACATGTGCAGGCTGGGTTGAGAGCCAGAGAGAAGGAGTTAACAGAGACAGAGAGGGAAAGGGAGAGGGAGGGAGGGAAGAAGGGTTAGGGAGAGAGAGACAGAGAGGGAGGGAGGCAGGGAGGTAGGCAGGCAGGCAGGAATAGCGTGAGAGTTCAGATTTAGCTTGATTGGTTACAGCTTGGCATTGGCCTCATTTGACCTGGTGGGAAGAGTTGGCTTCCTCTGGTTGATGAAGTCCGGCTGCTGTGGTTGGTTGAGACTCAGCTGCTTGCTACCATATTAGGGCGAAGTCTGTTTTAAGCATCAAGTTAGGTTACACCTCACTGCAATGGGAAAGCTGTGGGCCAGAGGTCCCCAGCTCTGGGCTGTTGCCTGCAATGGTCTGCGAACTGTTAGGGTTGAGAGCCAGAGAGAAGAAGCTAACAGAGAAAGAGAGGGAAAGAGAGAGGGAGGGAGGGACCAGTTAAGGACCAGCTGCGTGGCACGGGAGCTGTCATCTGCAGTTACAGCCGCTCTCCACCTGCACCTGTCAGATTAGGGATGGTGGGAAGTTCTCTTAGGAGTGGGAACCCCACTGGGAACCTGGTGTGTGAGGGTTGAGGCTAAGCGCCTTTGAATTATGGGGAAACAGCTCTCACCTCTTCAGGTCCATGGTGAAACCTTCTTCCGTGGAACCAGATGCTCGTGCCCAAAACACTAGGGCTCACTTGAGGACATGGGTATTCCATCTTTTAGTGAGTGAGTGAAGAGGAGCTGTCTTGGGATGCTTATAAAACATCTGATATAGTTAATGTGTATAGATAATAAAACTTCCTTTGCTTTCAAATATTTTCTTTTATCTTTTTGAGACACGGTCTCAATATGCACTACAGGTTGACCTTGAACTCACTCTGTAGCCCAGGCTGGCCTCAAACTTACAGTGATCTTACTGCCTCAGCCTCCTGAATGCTGGATCGCCAATATTTGATTTTAATATTAAAATAAAACAACACAAGCGTACACTGAATAATTAAGTAAGAACTTATGTGTCTGCTTACTAACAAAGGCCGTCAACACCAGTGTGTACGTGGGCAAGTAGCTGAGGGACCGTGTGGCAGAGGACAGTGTCGGGCGTGGCAAAGCACGCTTGATGTGTGATGCCCTCAGACGGGCTCTGCAGCCAGAGTCAAGCGTACAAGTCCTGAAGGATTTCGCTCACCATCAATAACGATGTTAGGAGTTTACGATCACGGGGCCCACATGGCAGTGCCCGGGCAGCCGGTGCGGGCTGTGGTTGGACCCGCTCTGGCCTTGGACGAACTTCATTGCGCACCAAGCAGCTGCCGAGCAAGCTCACCACTTTCTTTTCTCCCAGCAGCTGTCAGTTGATAGAGCCCTTGCTTTTCTCCTTTCTCCAATCCCTGCTGTTCTTTCCTTTTAAGCAGTTTCTCTCCCTTTTAGACCTATTCTGTCTTTTGGATTTTAATTACTCTTCCGGGTTCTTACACTAGGCGGAACGATACAATGTTTACACACGTGGGTCTGATTTATTTCACCTTTTTTTTTTTTGGCAGGCTCAGCTGACCCTGAGGGCAGGACTGGTGTCATATGTGGTACCAGGGACGAACCCAGTCCCCTGCGTCTGCCTAAGTTTGCATAAGCAGGCACTTCAGAGCATTGAGCTATCTCTCCAGTCCTATGTCATTTATGAGTATGGTCTCTAGTTGCATCCATTTACCTATAAAAGTCTCACTTATCTTTCTTTATAGCTGAGTACTACTCCGGTGTATAAATGTACCATATTTTGTTTTGAATCCATTCCTCAGGTTGTGGGCATTGGAGTTGTTTCCAAGATTTGACTGTGACAAGTTGTGCTGCTGTAGACATGCGTCACTGCTGTGAGACATTGCAGTTCTTCTCAAACAGCGCCAGGAAGGGGAATAGAAAGCAAAAAAAGAAAGGAAAGAAAATCATGTATGTTTATACAGAGGATAGCTAGAGTAACTGTATTACTAATTTCTATTGGTTTTTTGAAGGGAGCAGTTAATGCTTAAAATTTTTATTGTGACCAGTTTTACATGCTCATATCTGGTAACCTGAGCAACTACTTTGGAGACAAGAACGCAATATAACAACCATCGTTGAATACCTATCATCCTGTGTTTCTTTGAAATTCTGTTTCGTTTTTAATATCAAATCTATTATTTTTTATTCTCTTTAAAATAAAAAAGAAAAAGAATGAATGAAAGAAAGAAAGAAAGAAAAAAGAAAGAGAAAGAGAAAGAGAAAGAGAAAGAGCCCTTGCTTGAATAACCATTGATAGTGTCAGCTCTGGGCTGACCAGTGTTTCTTTGGGGTGTTGCGGTGCTTGTCTCCTGGTGGTCATGGTTCTGGGGCCCTGGAGTCACCTTTTACAGGTCATTTCTAGGTCCTTCCTGTCCCAAAGAATTGAATGAAATCAGCACAAACAGTGGCAATATTTCAAATTTATTAAGGTAGGAAATACCCCAAACCCAGAACTGCAAGGGGGTGAAAAAGGGCTCTGCAGAGTGATTTTGACCCATGTAAAAAGGCAGGAAAATGGGAGAAAAAAATAAGAACAAAAACATGACCCCACAGAGTAGAGTAGGCCACCATAAAGAAGCACAAGAGCCAGTGTTCAGTGGTGACTGTCCCTTTTGTATTCTCCCACCCGGACGTCACCACTAGGTTGTTCTGTCAAAATCTGCCTGAGTACTCATGACTGTCCTATGTGCAGGACTTACAAGATGATTTTTCACATGTGTAGTCCTGGGATTTTCCTAGCTCTGCTGTGCCCTAACCTCCTGTCTCATTCACAGGTAGAATCAATCAATCCTTCATGTTGTTATTTGTATTTATTTATTTATTTGGCATAAGGTCTCTCTGTGCAGCTTGGACTCATAGTGATCCCCCTGTTTCAGCCTCCTCAGTGCTGGGGTTATAGGCATATGCCACTAGACTCGATTTCAGTGGCCAGCATGGCGTAGGGCCAGTATGGCATGTGGTACCAGGGGCTGAACCCAGGTCTTGAGCTTGCCAGGCAGGTGCTTAGCCTGTTGAGCTATCTCCCTTTCCCTATTGTTGTATTATTATTGTTATTACTATTATCATTATTAGTGCTGTACTGGGATTGAACCTAAGGCCTCGTGAATACTATACAAGTGGTCTACCATTGAGTTACATCCCAAACCCCTGTCATCTCACTTTGAGACAGAGGTTCATTAAGTTGCCCAGGCCAGCCTTAAATTCATGATCCTCCTGCTTCAGACTCTTGAGCAGCTGGGCTAACAGTCATGTGACACTGCATGGCACTTTAAAGAGTCTCTTTATTTTGTGTTGTCTGAGATTCACTATTATGCACCTGGATGTAGTCTTAAGGTTTATTCATTTTCATCAGCAGTGCTCTTACAAGGTAAGGACTGAGGTCTTCAGCTCTGGGAGATGCTCAGGAATCTCCTATCCAGAAATGGTCTTTCTTTCTTTCTTTCTTTTTTTTTTTTTGGTGGAACCAGGGATTGAACTCAAGCCCTTACGCTTGCCAGGGAAGCACTTATTCCACTGAGCCATCTCCCCGGCCCCTAGAAATGGTCTTTCTTGTTATTTTCTTTATTCTGACCTCAAGAGCTTCTACAAACATGTGTTTGTGTGAGTTCGTGTGAATGCTAATAAACCTTAGAGCCCAGATGTGGATTTATCTGCTGCTTTCAAGGACACAGTTTTGTTTGAAAGACAAAACCCTGATGGCAGCTGTGCAGTAAACCTGGAAAGAAGCATCACGGCCCAGCGGTGCTTTGGTTCGCTCACTCGGCTTCTTGTTTTCTCTTTTCCACTGCCTCTTTGCAGCAGCAGCTGCACTTCAACCGAAAGCTCCATCTTCTGTTTCTGGCTTTGGAGGGCTTTATATTTTGGGCTTGACATATAATTTTCTTAGCTGTAACCCCTGTAGCTTGTCCAACACTTGCAGGACAGAATAGCACCCCTTGTGCGGTCTCACCGGCCTGTCATGCAGACGGGACAGGTGGCCAAATGTCTCTGGATTTTTTTTTTTTTTTTTAATTAAGAAGACCACAATGGTGTGCATGCCATGGTGCACACATCCAAGCCCACAGAATGCACAAAATCCCGCAGGGACCTAATGTATGCTGCGGCTGGGTATGGGGACAACAGGCCAAAGTAAGTTCATTAGGGCAGGATATATGCACAGGGTAGGGAGACAGGGGCCACCTCCCTTCCTGTGCCTTCTGCTCTGTGCTTTCTGTGGTCTTAAAGCTACTCTTAAAATCGATTAAAACACATGTACATAGGTATACAAACACAAGTTTCTTTACTTGAAGGAGGCATAGGAATACAAATTGTCCTCACAGATAAGAGGAATCACTTATAATTTTTGCCTTGTGCCTTCCCATGTATTTCCACTAACACCCATATAAATGTATATAAAAGGTTATACCTTTTGACCAAATTCCAAGTAGCAGCTCTTCTTTGGATGCTAGGAGACTCTGTATTTCAAATGGAAAAAGACAAACTAGTAATGATTACAAAATGCCACTCCAAAAGCCAGGGAAAGTAAGGGACAATGGCATCCACAATGACAAAGGCAACTGTCATGGCCACACCTCTCAACAGGGCATCAGAGCAAAAGAACAGAAAACACAGCATGTGGCATTCTCCTGCCCTGACTGCCCATGTACAGATTACCAAAAGACCCTAGTGATAGTCTCTGATAATACATTAAATGTGGAAGACGCATAAGAGTTCTCTTCCTGAAGGGTACAAGAGGGCCCATAATGGCTGCTGACTGGATATTCGTGGCGCGGATGTCCCATCTCTCTCTCATATGGCTCCTAAGGGACCTTTCTTCTTCTGAGCAAAGGCCAAGGGCCAGTTATTGCCATTGCTGAGCATTCCTTTCAGGCCTATGTCAGCACCACTTTCATATGACGGAAAGCTTTCCCTTCCTTAGGGCTCACTGAAATTAAGGAACCCTATCATGATGTTACCCCCAAAAATATCCTCTAGGGAGCTCCTAGGGTCCTGTGGAGTCATCCAAGTCACTTTTCCTGGAGCCCGTTTGCACAGCAGTACCCAGAATCTCCTCACCCTGAGACTTTCTCTTTGACCGTGCCCTTCTCTTATAAAATTCAGGATTCTGAATTATTATAACCCAGTCCTTCCTAAACTCATGGTAATCATTACTCTTTGGAATAATAAAAAAAAGTCCTCCTCTAGCTTAAGTTACCTTTGCTTTATCCTTTTAAAAATATACATTTGTGGGACACCTTGGTCCTTTTCGATTTCTCCTCTGTCTTCCTCCCTTCTTTGCCCTACTCTGTCTGGTGTTTTGCTAAGTGAAAGCTTGTCACACTCAAATTGTTGATCTAGGGCACCTTTTGTGCCTTCTCTCTTGTGGTTCTCATGCTTACCTGGGGGACAGATGAAGAACATTTCCAGAAGGACAAGATGATCCTTGAAGAGAGTAGGGGTCCAGACACACAAGGGGCCCGATTCTCTTTCCATGCTCACAATGTAGGTGACCTGGGCTAATGTTTTCAGATTTTTGAGCTTTGTGTTCCACATTTATAAATTAGCAATAGTAGCATGACATAGGATTGTTCTGGAAGTCATAAGAGAGACCTTGAACGAAGGGCCTCACATTGTCTAACATACACAAGCACTCAGGGCATTAGTGGTATCATTTTTATTAATATTCAGAATTGAGAGATTGTCAGAAGGGAAGTACCTCGCCAATGATCACAAGGGTAGAAAGTGGCAGAGCCAGAAACTGTGCCCCAATCACTGTTCATCTTGCTTTCCCAGGGATGGGTAGTTCTGTCTCCTCCCACCAGCAGGGGCAGCTGTGCAGTTCTGTCTCATCCTTTCTTTAAAACGCCCCCATAAAAACATCTCTTCCGGTGACTTACACATTGGTCAGAAATTTATCCCTTTGTTTTGTGTGTGGGCTGTTGTGACTCAACGCACATGAAACCTTTCCGGTCTTCAGATAAACCC
>PVKA01019744.1:0-24122 GCA_004027165.1 Ctenomys sociabilis
CCAGATTGCTCTCTGTGAGAGCTTGAGAGAAAGTTTTCTCTTCATGTGACTCTCCCCAGGCACACTTTAGAACTTCAGTCTCTTTCCTCTGTGGCTCCATAATCTCCTTGTTCAGAAAATTTGGAGCTCACCTGAGTTTCATGATGTTGCAGTACAGGTTCTCCTATGTCCTGAGTCTTTGCTGACCTTGAAAGGCTAGAGCCAATGAATGTTAGGAGACTTAAAGAAAAGAAAAAAACTGTACGGTACTTCTGACTAGGTGAAATATTCTTTGGGGATAGGATGGGGAATGAGCATCCAGTAAAATGAGCATCCAATAAACAGTGGAACCTAGCCTTTTTTTTTTTTTTTTTTTTTGAACCTAGACTTTCTGTATGTGAGATGCTTTGGGGTTTATTGGAGAGAGTGTAGGAGATTTATCTATAAGTTGGATTTACTTAGTAAAATTTGAGGTGATTCAAGGCTGAGATGACTGGATAAAGTTTTCCAAAGCCATTTCTATTGCACCCAATAAATGTCAGAGGAAAGTCCCTTCCACACTAAAGAGGTTGTTCCTCCTCTGCTGCCTACCTCCAGAGGCAAATGACTTCCTTCAATTCCACAGAATCATGGCACTTGCCTCTCAGTGGAGCGCACTCGGTGCTGTCTGTGCCTGTCTCCTGCTTGAGGGGCAGGCCCATGCATTATTCATCTTTCTGCCACCAGCATACTGCCTGGGCACGATGCAGGTCCTTACTAATGATTATTCAAGGAGTGAGTAATCGTGAAGCGGCCGCTGCAGGAGTCATCCTCTTTCCGGGATCCTCTCATTTTCACATTGCCAGAAAAGACGACTTCTTGGAGGGATAGGATTCCCTCACCCAAACATGGGGCAGCCTGGTGCCCTGATTAGTGTCAGACACCCAGCTAGGAGGCCTGACTCTTGTTGTGTCTCAGCAGCACCCTGAAAAAGCTCAGGCAAAAGCTGCCCGCTAGAGATCAGACGATCCTCTTTCTGTGTTTGGCCCACAGGACTCGGACACTTAACGTGGTGACATTAGACAAGGACTACAGAGAGCTGTCTGCAGAACTGACTGTAATACGTGGAGCCCAACACATATTCAAAATGCAGGGTCCCCTGCTTAAAAAAAATAAATAAATAAAACTACTTTTATTGTATCTTATTATTGTTTATTTTTTGGTCTTTTTGTCTTTTTGAGATAAGGTCTTACAAAGTTCAGACTGGCCTTAAACTTACTTTGTAGCTCAGACTGGTCTTAAACTTGCAATGATCCTCCTGCCTCAGCCTCCAAACTGCTGGAATTATAGGGGTATACCACCATGCCCAACCTAAAACTGCCTTTAATTGTGGTAAAATACAAATTTTTCCTTTCCACAGTTTGTCTAATTCTGTTTGTGTTTATTATTTACTATTAGTGTTATTCTAAGCAGAGAAAAACTAAAATATGAGATTATTAGCGTAAATTTTACTGCTATAAGAAGAATAGCTGCTATCAAAACATCAAATAGGGGTGGGGGAGATGGCTCAGTAGAATAAACACTTCCTTGGCAAGCACAAGGGCCTGAGTTCAATCCCCAGTTTCACACACACACAAAAAAAATCAAATAATAAATGCTGGTAGGCTGGAATGGGGGTGGGGTTTCTACATTGTTGGTGGGAATATAAACCATACAACCACTATGAAAATCAGTTTGGCAATTCTTCAAACAGTTAAAGATAGAAATACTATTTGAGGGCTGGTGATAGCTCAGCAGACTAAGCACCTGCTTAAAAGCAAGTGCAGGGAGCAGGGTTCAATCACTGGCACCGCATGCCACACTGGCCCCTTCCACCTCCCACCCCCCCACACACACACGCTGAGCCAGCAACCAAGACCAGATGTGGTGGCACACACCTGTAATCCCAGCAGTGGGGAGGCCGAAAACAGAAAAATCACTACGAGTGAGCTGCATAGTGAGACCCTTTACCAAATACATAAAATAAAAGGAAAAGAAATACTATTTGACCTAGGTGTTCCCTGTCTACCTATCTTCCCCAAAGTGTTAAAGGTACATTCATACTCATGTTTATAACAGCATAATTTATAATAGCTAAATCAAGGAACCAACAGAACTGTTTTTTTTGTTTTTATCCCCCCCCCATCCCTGGATTAGGGATTAAGCCCAGGCCTTCACTGAGCTGCATCCCTAGCCCTTTTATTTTGTAAAAGGCGAAAGATTTATGCAATCTGAAGAGAAACCAGAGTTTAGCCCTTTTATTTTGTAACAGGGTCTTGCTTAATTGTTTATAGTCTTCCTCCCTCAGACTCCTGAACAGCACCACTATGCCCAGCTTTATTTATTTACTTTTTTTTGGTGGAACTAGGGATTGAACTCAGGCCCTTGCACTTGCCAGAGAAGTGCTTACTCCACTAAGTCATCTCCCCGACCCCCTATGCCCAGCTTTAATTTTTTTTTTTTTTATCTTTCCTGAAACAGTGTCTCACTATGTAGTTTAGGCAGGTTTTGAACTCACTATGTAGCCCAGGTTGACCTACACTCAGTGATCCTCCTGTCTCAGTCTCTCAAGTGCTAGGATTATAGACATGGGCAACCATACTTGCCTATGATTTTAACTGTTAATCTTTCTCATTGTTTGCAGTATAAATATTTGGCTAAAATAGGGAAGTAATAGAGTAACAAAGGATATGAATGGAATTCCTTGGCCATCCATATTTATGAGAAAGCCTTTGGGAAACTTGGCATGGTAGTGCACTCCTATAATCCCAGCACTCAGGAGACTGAGGCAGGAGAATGTCTGCAAGTAGGTCAGCCTGAACTACATAGCAAGACCCTGTCCAGAGAGAGAGAGAAAGATTGCTTTCTTTTTTGTTAGAAGCAGTTTCTCTGGAGGCTGGTAGCACTTTCATCCTTCAGTTAAGAATGTAACCAGGCGCTTGCCTGGCAAGCACAGGGTCCTGAGTTTAATCCCTCGGACTGCAAAAAAAAAAAAAGGAACATAGCTAGTAGCAGGGGTGGAGGTTCCCTGAGCCTGCCATATGCCAGCTCCATCCGAGGACCACTGAGACAGCAATTGAGACTGGACGTGGTGGTGCGTGCCTGTAATCCCAGCTCTTGGGAGTCTGTAAATAGGCAGATCACTATGAGTCCAATCTAGTAGTGAGACCCTGAACACCCTGTAGACCCTTCCCTAAAATACAAAAAAAAAAAAAAAAAGAAAGAAAGAAAGAAAGAAAGAAAAGAAAAGAAAAAAGAATGTAGCCCACACCAACCCTCTGCTCACCTCTAGCTCCACCCATGGTGAGTCCACCAGAATCCTGTGCTTGAAGGGCATGGTGACCACCGTGAGCAAATGCTCTGGCAAGAACAGTAGACACATAAATTATACCACTTGCTCATATATCACTAAGCCAGGGAGCATAGGCCCTCTTTGCTTGGGACCTGCTGGGACTACACAGGTCACGTAGCCATGAAACCAGGCAGGTTTTCTGATAGCATTGCAATACTTTCTTAGAATTTTGGGTTTTTACCAGCTAAGACACTGGCCAGGAGCCTACTTGCCTTCATTCATGAGAATATTATGGTCTTTGCCACATGCCAGGCACTTTTATGAGGCACTGGGGCTACCCTCCAGTGAAAAAGATACAACATGGCCTCTGTCAGTAGTAATCAGTAGTGAGGAAGATATTTTTTTATCACTACACAGTTATGGTACATGATTATATTTAGTGTGGAGAAGCCAGGCATGGTGGTCCATGCCTGTAATCCCAATACCAGGAGGTTGAGGCAGGAAGATCTCTGAGTTTGAGGCCAACATAAGCAAGATCACAACCAGCCTGCAATACATAGTGAGACCCTGCCTCAAAAAACAAAGAAATGTATTGTGAGGAATTAGTACATTGTGTATCACATCTTAATTCCTTTTTTTCCCTCTATCCCTCCCAACCCTCCATTCTCTTATTTTCCTTCTCATTTGTAAAAGTTATAGTTTCCATTTTTTTCTCCTCTCAATTCTTTGCTTTAAGTCCCCTTCCTTTTCCTTCTCTTCCACTTCTCTCCATCTCTTATTCCCTTTCCCATTTGAAGATCTCCCTACTGAGGAAGACATTTTAAAGTTACACAATATCCAATCACAGGAGCTATGTATTTATTTTATACCATAAATGTTTCTATTACAGCTGTGGTAGGATCTGGTGTTGGTCCACTTTCCTGTTGCTAGGACATGACACCCAACACCCACAGCTTAAAGGAAGAGAGGTTAGAGTCCTTGGGCTCCAATGCAGGAACATCATGGCCAAAGGATGTGGTGGAGTAGAGCTGCTACCCCCATGGCAGTGGCTGAGCAGGGGAACAGTGCTAGAGGGGTGGGGACAAGGGGCTAGCTGTGGTGCCCAAAGTGGCACCTTCAGATGCACCCAAACACTTAGCTGAGTACTCTGTTGAGCTAGGCCATTCCCAAGCAACCAGCTTGACCATGGTCCAGGTTAACTGTCACTGGAACACAAACAGAACTCCAGGAATTGTAGAAGGCCTAGCTAAATGGGAGCTAGGGAAGGAACCCCAAAAAAGTGGAATTTTAGGTAGATTGGAGGAGCAGAAGGATGGAGAGAAAGCAAAATAGTTTCCCAGGGTGAGGCGCCCACCCTGCACAAAAGGAAATTTGCTCAGAAAAAGAAGGTGCAGGCAGGTACACAGACGACCTTCGGGAGGCCAGCTGAGGCAGGGCCTGGGGCTTGTTCCAAGAAGTCTTTTTCCCTTGCTTTCCTCCTCCCCAATACCTGTGCCAATCAAGATGATGACAAGATGGGAAGGTCCTTTCTCTGCTTCCATAGCAAGTCCAATATGCTCAGCTTGCAATGCTCAGGAACCCATGGCCAGACTTCTACCAGTTAACTCTTTCTCATCCTTCCCAATTTGCATCTCCAGTTCCCTAAGGTTCCTAAGCCTGGCTTGGTGGCACACACCTGTAATCCCAAACTCCAGAGGCCGAGACAAGAGGATCTCTGTGAGTTCAAAGCCAGTCTGAACTACATTGTCAGACCCTATCTCAAAAAACCAAAGCAAGGGCTGGGAAGATAGCTCAGTAGAATAAGTGCTTGCCTGGCAAATGCAAAGTCCTGAGTTCAATCCCCAGTACTGCAAAAAAACCAAACAAAAAAAATCCAGTTCCCTGAGGTCCTAAGATGTAACTTCCCTTTCGTCTGACCACTCATCACTTTTTTAGCTATAACCTGCGTTGCCTTTATTTATGTGCATTTCTTTTCTCTCCTGTCTGACTGTAAGTCTCTTAAGAGCAGGTTCTAGATCCTTGACCGTTAAATGGCTTTAACAGAAATCTTTGCCTGGAGGCCAGCCATGGTAGCATACACCTGTAATACCATCACTCAGGAAGCTGAGGTACAAGGATCACTGTGAGTTTGGGCCTTCCTAGGCTACATAGTGAGTTGGTTTTTTTTGTTTTTGTTTTTGTCTTTTTGAGACAGGGTCTCACTATGCAGTTCAGGCTGGCCTTAAGCTCACTTTGTAGCTCAGGCTGGTCTCAAACTCACAATAATCCTCCTGCCTCAGCCTCCTGAGTGCTGGGATTACAGGCCTGTGCCACCATGCCCGGCTCTACAAAGTGAGTTGAAGGCCACCACAGACTGCTTAGTGAGGCCCTGCCTAAAAAAAAATTAAATAAGTAAATCTTTGCCTAGTAGTTAATTCACATAAATGTAAGCCTATTTATTTTTAATAGGTTAATACACTCATTAAATACTGTGCTTCACGGATACAAGGTTGGTAACACATTCCTATAATCTCAGCACTCTGAAGAGGCTGAGGCAGGGGGGTCATCACCAGGTCAAGGCCAGTTTGAAGTAAGTAGTAATACACAGTCTCAAAAAAAAAGTAAAATAGAAAACAAACAAACAGATACAAAAGGGGGCTGGGAGTACATTTCAGTAGCAGAGCGTGTGCTCAGCATGCACAAGGCCATGGACTAGATCGCTAGCACATACAAAGGTAATGGCAGTGATGGGCTGACCTCTGAGAAGAGGCACAGGAATCAGCAGGAGAGAGCCTACCTTATTAATATGTGCTGTTCCACACCCTATTTTCTTTTCAATAAAAATGAAAAATATGGACACAGGATCTGGATATTGGAAACCTGACTCCAGGGCCAAAGATATAGCTCAGCAGTACAGCACCTGCCCTGCAAGCACAAGGCCCTGAGTTCAATCCCTGGTACCCCCTTCCCCACAAAAAAGCAAAAAGAAATTTGACTCCACTAGTTTTATATTATTTTTATTATTGTTGTTGCTGCTGATTTTGCTGCTGCTACTGCTGTAGTTTTTGTTTATGATCCTTAGGATCAAACCCAGGGCCCCATGTGTGCTAGCCAAGGGCTCTACACTGCACTGCATCCCTAGCCCTCACCAGTTTTTAACTAAGTAATCTTAACCTGCTAATCCTCAGTCTTGTGTATAAGATGGAGCTAATAATCTTGTGGTTGTTTTGTTTTGTTTTTGTTTTTTGCGGAACCAGGGATTGAACTCAGGCCCTTGCACTTGCCAAGGGCCCTTGCCCTTGCACTGAGCCATCTCCCCGGTCCCCTAATCTTGTGGTTGTTGAAGCAAGAAGCTCTAGACTACGAGTAAGTTCTCAACTAGCTGAAAGCAAGTCACAGTGCCCAGTGTAGCTCATTTATCTTCTGTCCCCAGTTTGACCAGATGATTCTGAAGTCTGAGTTTCCCTTTTTTTGAAATGTTTTGTCTTCGTCCTTTTCCTCATTTCTCAGACACAATCCCTGATGCCCACACCTTAGAAGAGAAGTTTATTTTGGCTCACACATCAGCCGTGATCAGCAGGCCCCAAAGAAACAGCACAGCCAAGGGGCACAGTGCAGGAAAAGCCCTGTGCTCGTGGCAACCAAGAAGCAGAGAGCAGGGACTCCCAGTGAGCCACCTCTTCCAACTGGGCCCACCTCCTAACTGCACGTTTAGCTCTAAGCCCATCAGCAGATCATGCCCATGATCCAAATCACCTTCCCCACCCCAGATTACCTGTAATTGCATGAAGCATGGGGGGGGCATCTAGGTATAAACTACAGTACTTGTTCCTTGCTAGCAGTTCTAAGTAATGAAGCCAAATCAATGGAGCCAGAAGGATTTCAAAGTGAAATAGGAAATACGGGAAGTAGATGCTTTGAGTACCCTCCAATTCCATGTCAGACTGTGACACAGAATGTTAGTTGTGAAAAATGGGCATGGGCCTGTCCTTAAAGTCTTTGGGTGGCCCAGCGCAAAGTTGCAATAGAGGGGAAAAAAATAGGGTAAATGAGAGAGCCATGAAAATGGGACTACACTGTAAACTTAGGGGTTTGAAAGACACGATTGCTGAAAAAACTCATTTCCTGAATTTTACAAAGTAGGTGCCCATTCTGTGGGTATCCGCGGAAAGCTTCATGGGAGCTCAGGAAAACAATGCTCATACTCAGCTGCTCTGAAGTGACCACACAGTGCATCTTGCCTATGTGGAGCTGAGGTCTCTGCCATGCTGTGGGGCTAAAGTAAGGGGTCTGGGATGTATACTGGGGGCCTGAGTAAGGGGGAGCAGTCCTAAATCCAGTAGGGTGGCATCAGGGTGACAAAACCTATCAGGACAAGTGCTATAGCCACCCCACCCTCCTCTCCAACCCAAGAGCACCCTGCAGTACTTTCTTTTTTATTTATTTGATTCAGGATCTTGTTACACAGTTCAGACATGTAGTGATCCTCCTGTCTCAACATCCCCACCACTGGGACTATAGGCATGTGCCACCATGCACTTTGCAGACAGGTGCTTAGACCACTGAACTATCTCCCTAGCCCCTGCATTACCTTCTTAAGGGAACCGCTGGATTTCCTCTGTGTACAGAATGATGGTCATGACCCTGTCCTTCTTGTACAGGTGCTGAGAGATGTCCTCAAGGATCTCTACCACCTGCTGAAGCACGTGGTACAACTGGAGCCGGACTATGTGGCCAAGCTCCATGCTCAGCTAGCCCTGGAGGAGCTGGATGAGATCATGAGAAACTTCCTGTTCCCACAACAGAAGCTGGAGAAGAAGATTGTTGTCCTACCATAGATGTGGCTCAGAGGACATGTGGAAGGCATGGAGGGACCACCCAGTGAGAGTCATGCCTGTGCCTTCCATCAGGCAGCCCTGTTGCCTCTTTGGTGCCGGCAATACAACTGGCTCTGAAGGAGGCTTTAGGACGATGCTCACTTGGGTCTTGAGGCTGACCTCCTGGTGCATCTATTCAGCCACCTACATCCAGCTCAGAGCCTGAACAGTTAAAAGGAAAAAGCCAGCTGTAGGGTTCAGAGAAGGACGCCTCCTGATGGAAGTAAATGCTAACATGACTGGTGGACTTTGATGTACTAACCTTACAACTTGAGAGATTGGCCTCCCCGTGGCCACATATCTTAGTGATCTTTCATGATGATGCTACTCTTCCTGTGATAATGAGGTGTAGGCCGAGCTAGTCCTCTCTGGCTGCCAAAGAGGCATCTGAAGTTGGGATATGGTTGAGGAAATGGATAGGAAGTAGTTACCAAAGCATGCAAAGTGGAATAGAGTTGTCCTGGCTGGAAGAAACTGCGGGTCTCAATCTAGTGCTCTGGTATGGATCTTCCAGAGAAGCATAAACCCTTCCACAGGAGAACAAGCCGCGTTTGTCCTCTGGGGCCATTTTCCTTTGCTTCTTCTGTGGCTGTATGCAGAGTTGCCCTGGTTCTTGGGAGACAAGCTCCACAGCCTCTCTGAGAGTCTCTGCCCTGAATTCAACCCTCTGTTCTTTCAGCAGCATGAACATTGAGACAGTAGCATGGCACTGACTGCAGGTGGACAGTGTGTGACATGCTGTGGGCTATGGCCAGGACTTCTGAACAGTTCCAGACATAGTACTATGGGCTTCAGGCTTCACTTTATTGGTATATTTGCCCACTGCATTTAAACTACAGCTAAAATGATGCCAAAAAGGAGCACATGGCTGGCTGCTTTAGAGGAGCCCTCTGATGTGCCCACTTTAACGAGGCTAATTCATAGTTCCTTGAATGGTCCTCGGCTTTGCGGGACTGTGTGGGAAACTTGGCTCGGGGCCTTATCCCTGCTAGCTGGGGTGTGTATACCCAGGAGACCCACAACGGTTTCTAGCAACTCAAGTGACCGCAGGATCCACATACAGACTTTCCCATTTGCCAGTTAACAACAGAGTATTTCTGGCCAGATTCACCTACATGGTTTTTTAGCTCAGAAGCTTCATGGGTGGGTGTAGGGGCAAAGAACTGACCTTACATATGGTTACAGCCAGTTACCTCAGTGAGCAAAGCCTTAGATCAAGGCACATTAGCCTCACCTAAAGAATATTTTCATTCAGCTACTGTTAACAGTATACTTTCTGCTCTCCCAAGTCAAGAATGTCTAGAAAATCAGGATTGGAGCTTTCAAATCAGGTAAGGATCTCCTTTGGGCCAACTGGCTATGCCTAAAAATGCCTGCTTCTTGGCCTTCTTTCAGCCTGTACACAGCTCATTGCAGACTACCAGACGACACGTGTTACATGATCAGCTGAATTTACCATTGTCTGTGCATTGCATCGTAGCTCTGAGGACATTCCCCAACTGGTCACCTTCTGAGCCTCTCTCAGAGCCTCCATTTATAGATTGCCTCTTAATTTGAACTACTTGGCAAAGGGCAAAAAAGTCTGTTCTTTATTGGTTGATTTTATGTTTCATTCCATTTCTGTTGCTGTTGTTTTTGTTTTGAGACAGGATCTTTCTATGTGGTTCAGACTGGCCTTGGACTCAGTTTGTAGCCCAGGCTGGTCTCACACTCATGGCAATCCTGCTCAGCCTCTCGAGTGCTGGGATTACAGGCGTGTATGACCACAGCCAGTCTATTGGATTTTGTTTTTTGTTTTTTATTTTATTTATTTTATTTTTTTGGTGGATCCGGGGATTGAACTCAGACCCTTGCACTTGCCAGGGAAGCGCTTATCCCACTGAGCCATCTCCCTGGCCTTGTTTTTTGTTTTTGACAGATTGAATTTTAGATGGTGATGTTTCTTTTGTTGTTGTTACCAAATTCAAGGGTAAGATTCCTTAATGTAAACCATCTAAACATGACTGAATAATTAAAATTTTAGTTATTTTTTATTTTTCCTATTTTAGGACAGGCAGAGTCTCACATTACATAGATCAGACGATCAGACTCGTAGTGATCTGCCTGTGTTCACCTTCCCACAAACCGGGATTACAGGCACATGCCACCACGCCCAGTCTCAATTACTGTCTCAGGGCTTGCGGGTTAGCTAAGTTTGTTTAAGCACCTGCTCTTGCAAAACCAGTCAGGCACAAGGGACCCCAGTTCGATCCCCAGCTTCGCCTGCACCATTATGGTAACCTGAGCCAGCCAAATAAATCCTTCAATTGCTGTCTCAGTCCACCCCCAGAGGTGGGGCCAGCACAGCAGGCTGGGAATTGAACCCCCAGTCCCTGTGTTTGCAAAATTTTATAAATCATTGAATAATTCTTCCAGGTTCATTCATACTCATTACACATGCACCTTGGCTTGTAAAATAATTTTTCCAGCTCATCATAAAAACACTTGTATATAAAAGTAGCAAGAAAGAGAAAATCAGTTGTGATCATGTGACGTTTGGTGTGACATACTAATATTGCAAGACAGCACTTGTTTTAAGTTAAAATTTCTTAAAAATGTTTGGTCTAAAAAAATGTTTGGTCTCACAAATTAAGTTACAGTCCAAGCTTTCAATGTATATGTATATGAAAAGTCTTTGGGAAAGGTAATACTAGAATAATAAAAATGCAAATTTTATTAGTTTTTTGGGACAGGGTCTCTATGTAGCTCAGGCTGGCTTTGAACTCGCTGTGTAACCCAGGATGGCCTCAAATTTTCACAATAATCCTCCTGCCTTAGGCTCCTGACTGCTGGGATTACAGGTGTGTGCCACCATGCCTAGCTATCACAAATTTAAATTTTAAAAGACACAGAATTCCAAGAGCTCAGATGCACAGTAGGAACAGAAATGTCTTGCCTCCCACTGCTGTCTCTTCTCCCTCAGTGGGTACCTTCTCCCTACTGTCCCTCTTGGTCCCCTCTTTCTACACCTACTACTGAGATTCTCCTCAGTCCTGTCCCTTGCCTAGTGGCCCTTGCCTAGAACCCTCAGCCCTACCACTTGGTCCTTTGCTTGGCCCACCACTCCTGGAGCCATTCCCTCCTGGTCTCCTCCTCCTCATCTCAGGCTCACTGTCCACTCCCTGCGCTGACAGCAGATGGCATTGTGGGGAGGGACATGCAAGGCTTAGGGCAATGGCTGCAGCCAGGGGACGCGTGTGAGTTGAGGCTAGACCTCCTGGTCATTCCAGTTTCCTTTCTCTGATTCTTCTGCTTGCTTGTTTATCTTTTTTGTTTTGTTTTGTTTTTTATTTTTTTCCTTTTTGGCACAGATCTGCAATTCTGTTATTCAGTCAGGAATATTAGTTTTCACCTTGCTCTTTGTCATCCCTCCACACACATCACTTTGTGTATCATCTCACACCCTCCTCCTTATCGCTTGCTGTATTTGGCCAGCGCTTTTGCTGTATTTGGCCAGCGCTTTGCTTCATGGCTACTCTTCCCTATGGCTCTGCCCACCCAACCATGAATCGAAGCCAAGGTACAGGGAGCAGAGAGCAGCAACAGTTTCTCAAGTACCTACTAAGTGTCATTGCTACACCTGTACTGAGAGCAGGGCAGTGAGCAAAACAGACCACCCAGCCTGCATCTCCAGGGGAGCTTCTCCTTAGTGGAGGAGACAGACTAAGGGAGATAAAGGAGGTGAAAGCAGCAAAGAAAGGAAAGCCAGGAAAGGAGACGAGGCTCAGGATGTGATTCCAGGTAAGTTGTACACAGAAGGCCTTGATGAGGATGCATCCGGCGAGTGTGAAGAAGAGCTGGGGTTCAGAGTGCCAGAGTGGAACGAGTGTGAAGAAGAGCTGGGGTTCAGGGTGCCAGAGTGGAACTGGCATGGTGACGCATACCTGTAATCCCAGCATGCAGAAGGCTGAGGCAGGAGGATCACCATGAATTTAAAGCCAACCTGGGCTACATAGCAAGACCCTCAAAAGGGGTGGAGGGGATTCAGTAAGGAAGGTGATCCTGAGTATGGTAGCCACAGACTTCTTACCTGACGCCCCTTCAGCTTTCCCCAACTATTTTTAAAATGGTTTATTTTGAGGCAGTCTTACTAAGTTGCCCAAGGTAGACTTGAACTTTTGATCCTCCTGCCTCAGCCCAGGTGTTGGGCTTACAGGCATGAGTGGGCTTCACCTTGTTTTTCGAAAGCGCTTACGGACCAAAAGAATACATGCAGTAAATAGTAAATACATCTAACCATACTCAGCCACATTTTTTTCCCTCAGTCAAAAGAAAGTGTGGAGCCCAGTCCCTTTCCACCACCCCACCCTTACTTGGGTTCCATTTCTCCATGTTGTCACAGCTCCTCTTTGGCAGAAAAAAAAAAAAAAAAAAGCCGGGGAGAGAGCAAATGTGTGAATCTGACCTCAGTCCATCCACCAGCCCTGTCCCTTTGTCTGAGAGGATCACTGAATGAAGTGCTGCCTGCCACCTGCCTGCAACTCTCGCTAGCAGCTTGGCACGTGGAAGATTGCTGCAACATGGGAAATGGAATTCAGTTCATAGGAATAAGTTGGGGAATGGGCAGTGGAACCTGCACAGAACCTAGCTCTCAGCTGGAATTTTGGTGACACCGGCCTATTCTTCCCTCCAGTAGTCTCCCTCCCCCCTCCAGAAAGCCTGACTGTGTCCTCCAGCAGCTCACGCTGCAGTCACACACAGCAGCCTCACTGCAGTCCACAGCGTCCCAACTTCATGCACCACTCTGCCTGGAGCCACCACTCTGTGCAGGGTCGGGAGCCTTCCTGCTTCTGGTGCTCAGTGTTTCTCCCCTGCTTGCCAGCTGGGGGCTGTCCTGGTATGTTAGCTCCAGGGGAAGGAAGAAGAGCTGCAAGCCCTCTCCTAGCATTGGCTAGAAGTCAGTCCTTCCCAGTCCCTCAGGCTTGTGCCCCCCAGGTGCATTGTCTGTGCCTCTCCCCCAGGCGACCTTCTGCAGTCCCCATGGAACACAGAATAGCTGCCCTCTGTTTGCTTTAGATTGGAAAGTCATTTTCCATCTTAGGCTTGTCTGATTTCACAGCCACCCTGTGGAACAAGGAGGCCAGCTATTGTCCCTCTCTGGTGGGACTTGGCTGCCAATCTCCTGAGTCCCAGCCAAGATCCTGTTTACTACCTTGGAAAGCCCTCCATGAAATATTGTGAACATTTGCTGAATACTATTACAGCTTATTTCCTCCAGAATAAGTATAGAAGCAAAAGCCTTCCAAGTAGAGCATTATTTGAGTTGCAAAAAATATATACATGTGAACCCCAGCTTGAGGGACCCAAAAAGAAGTCTCTTTGAGCCCCACAGTTTGCTGGGGCTGCCTCCCACCTCCCCTGTCCTGCCTCAGCACTTCTGAAGGTGAAAGGCAGGCACTGCCCACAGATGTGGGTTCCCTGGCTGCAAGTTTGTGTCACCCTGATGGATGGCACATGTAACAGAAATCACCACAGATTTAACATACACAGCAAAGGCGGATTGCCATGTCTCTCCTCCACTGTGACTCCGAGATTACCACTAACACACAAATGCATGATTTCGTTAATTACCATATTGTATTACATTAAATAATAATGTGTAGATAAATAGTTTTAGTCATCTACCTTGGGCCCACTCATGTGAGAACTTCCAGATCTCTTCCTTACCCCTGTGACAGTAATGGTGACATGTCTTCCACTATGGCTGAATTACATTTCAGTTAAGCCTTTGTCTATGGGTAGTTAGTTGTTTCTCATTTCCAATGATTCCCAAATATAACTTTGAATGTTGAAGTGTTTCTATAAAGTAAGTTTTAGAGAGCCAGGGAAATAGCTTGGTGGAATAAGTGCTTGCCTGGCAAGTACAAGGTCCTGAGTCCAATCCCTGGTACCACCAAAAAAAAAAAAGTCATGTATCAAGGGTGTGTGGAAAGAATAAAATAAGTCTTGGAGAGGGCCAGGGAGATTGCTCAGTGGCATAAGTGCCTGCCTGCCAGTCACAAGGTCCCAAGTTTGAGCCTCAGTACCAGAAAAAAAAAAAAAAAAAATTTTGGAAAGTTGGAATCCTGGATCAAATGAGTATGAATATTTAAATGTTATTTACCAAAATATCTCCCTGAAAGTTGGTGTCAGTCAACATTTCTCCAAGCCTCAGCTGACATTGCTTTAATGCCTATAAGTTCTTTCTCTCAAACAAAGTGTTGACACATTCTTTACATAATTCAGAACTAGGAAATTTTCTGGGACTGGAGTTTTCTGGGTACCAAAGCCACTGCTGGGGGCACCAGACACATTTTCAAAGTGCACATACTGGCAGTCCTGGAGCAGCTAGAGGCACCAGTGGCTTCCAGGTACTGTGGAAAGAAATTGGTCTCAGCCCATAAACCCCAGGATGATTGATTAGTGGTATTGCTCTTTGTCACTGTACCTAGTAATCAAGGTGGCAGTTACACTATAGAGCGCTTCTTCCGTGCACTTGACACATATTAGCCACTTAATTCTCACATGGGCCTGTGAGATAGATATTATTATTATCCCTGTTTTACAGATGGGAAAACTAAGGCTAATTATGTGCCCCAGATTACGTAGCTAGAAAGTAGCCAAACCAGTATTTTTGGCCCAGGCAGTCTGGCTCCAAAGGCTATGCTTTTAACCAGAGGGCTGTGCTGCTACCCAATCTGTACTCAAGTTTCCAAACTGTAAACATGTGTTCTTAGCATAAGGATAAAGAAAGTGGTAATCTGCTCTGTTTAAATGGACCACCTATGTCAAGCTAAGCTTCATCCCACATTCCCTCAAAATAGTGTCCTCTTACATCAAAACACAACCTCTAACAACAAAATTTGTTACAGATTTTGTGTTTGGTCCTGTAGTTAACCCACAAGCTGGAGACCAGCCAAGTCTGTTCAAGTGTCCCAGCCTGCCAGCTCATGGGCTTGCTGACTCTTCCTCCTCCTCTTCCTTTTCTTCTTCTTCCTCCTTTTCCTCCTCCTCCTCCTTTTTCTCTTCTTTGTCTTTGTCTCTTCTTTATCTTGACTTTTTTTCTTTCTAGAGATTGAACCCAGCCCTTTTTTTTTAGTCTGAGTCTGCATAAATGAGTTACCCAGAGGAGCCTTGAACTTTGATCCTATTGCTGGGGTCTCCCAGAGTGATCGGATTACAGGTGTGTAGCAGTTTTTCCTCCTCTTAGTAGGACAGCCAAGACATCTAAGACTGCCTTCCTGGGGACAGACAGGAAGCAGAAAGCCAGTGCAAATGTGCAACATAGAAAATGTAACAGATTTGTGAGACAAGTGTTCCCAGGAACTCCAAGGAAGGCCAGAAATTTGAAGGCAGGAGCTGTTTTAACCCTTACTTCTGTCAGCAGAGCTTCAGTTCTTAGATTCTGTTTTCAGAATAACAGCAGATCATGTTTAACTGTTACTTCCTGTGAGAAGCCCAAAGCATAAACACATTAATAGCTCTATTCTCATAGCATTCGTTTAGAGAGGAAAAATAGGCCAGGTGACTGGTCTTTCATTGGAGGAGAAAAAAAATGAGGTCCAGAGAGGTAAATTCTTGCAAATAGAAAACAAAGAGCCAAGGGGGGCAGCCATGAGTACAATAGAGCAGAAGAGCTTCTTGGTTCTGAGTTCCTGGTACCAGGTGACTGGGTCAGGCCCTGACCTGCAGAGGGGCTGAGGCCAGTCAGTCAGAGGGTGGCTCTGACAGTGGCCTCTGAGCCTTGGTGGCAGGTCTCTGCTGGGGAGCTGAGACAGTTACCAGGCCTTTAAGTGGTTTATTAAATGATGCAAGATCTCACCTGCACTGTCTGCCTTAAGAGCTGAAGGCAGCTTGCCGCTGGGCCTGGGCAGGGTTCTCTGCTGTGCAGCCCTGGTCCTCACACACACAGGTGGCCCCCTGGCGCTGGGAGAACAAAGCGCCTGCTAGCGCTACTGGAGTCTGGGAAGCCAGCCCCTACCCCCTTGTGTACACACTTTAATTGGACCACACACACCTTCAAAACTTCAAAATCCATGGTGATCATACGAATCCCAGAGCAAGGCCAGCCTCAAAGTAGGCTGATTTGACTGAGAGGATAGTGATAATGACACTCCAGAGCTGGGCTGAGCTTTCCCACAAAAAGTATTCAGAGGCTTTAAGAAAATAAGGCCCTAGCTGGATGCAGTGGTGCAAGGCAGTAATCTTGGCACATGAGAGGCCGAGACAGGAAGATCATGGCTTTGAGCCAAGCCCAGGGAACTTAGTGAAACCATAGCTCAGTGGCATAAGTACCTGCCTGTTGAGCACAAGGTCCTGAGTTCAATTCCAAAAAAAACCTATCAAGGCTCTAGCATCAGTCATGAGGCCAAGAGCAGGCCTGTGTGAGAGCCATGAAGACCCCTTGCCCCTCTTGAGGCTCTGGAGAAACTTTCCCCATCCTTTGGGTCTACATTCCTAAAATGTTGAAGTTCCATGATTTGAAAGCTAATCCAGGGTGTTTGTGCAGCTGTGACCTCCCGCTGGCAAAGGCTAGCTGGTTTAGTTTTAGTTTTCTCAATTTTCTAGGAAGGAAATATAGGTATCACCTTTGCCAATAAAAAGAATGTTGAAATCCCCCTCCTGACGCAGACCTGGAGAGACCTGGGGACTGACCTTGTCCACCTGTCCTGCTGTCTTCTGGCCTTCCTTCTTAATTTAAGTTCAAATCCACATCCTTTCTGTTTTTTACTTTCTCCCTTCTGGCTGCTAGCTCATTTGTTCATTTTTTAAGTGCTTAAGGTCGGTTAATTTGAAACAGGTGCATATATTGTAGCAGGCAGTGCCAGAAAAAGATGGGGAGCCACTCTTCCATGCTGTGGGGCCAGCGCCTTGCTGGCCTCTGCACTAGAAATGCACTTGCAGATCTCAGCATAGGAGAACCCCAGGGATGTGTGCATAATCCTCTTGCCTGGAAACTGACATCTTCAAGCCTGGGGTCACCCCAGTGAACTGCCTGGGATGGGTTCCAGGCATTAGAGTTTTATAAAAAGCTCTCCAGGTTTTAAAAGTCTAATGCACAACAGCCAAGTGTGAGAAGCACTGATTGGCTTGTGTCCTAGCCCCTCAAAAGCCTGTGAGTAGAACACACTTTGGGGAGGTCCCTCCCCACAAACA
This sequence comes from Ctenomys sociabilis, assembly GCA_004027165.1. NCBI lineage: Eukaryota > Metazoa > Chordata > Mammalia > Rodentia > Ctenomyidae > Ctenomys > Ctenomys sociabilis. The sequence goes on from PVKA01019744.1 coordinate 17,320, forward strand.
TTGATGTGGAGCCCGGGTCCTCAGCTCTTCTCTCAGTGCTTTTATGGGACTGGGGCTGGGGCTGGGTCTGCAGCCAGCGGTAGAGTGCTGGTCCTGCCTGTGGAGGCTCTGGGTTCACTCCTTGAACTTCAAAAACAAAGAAATGCTTGTAAGGAGAGTCCAACTCTGAGCCTCCTTTGTGACAGTGACAAATGATATCTTTAATCAATCAAGAAGACAGAAAGCAGAAGTGCCAGCACACTTAAGAGTTATAGTTGATAATATTGTAAAAGGAGGCAGATGAATCCAGAATACAGTATTTAAGCAATTTGTTCCCCTCCTGCTGATCTGGCAGCTGGGACTGTAGACCGACAGTGACTATGTTCAGCGAAGGTTTGTGTGTGTGCATGTGCTGGGTGTGTGTCCACTTGGTGTCACGGTGAGTTACGTGGGTGAGTTATGTGCATTGGTTGTGGATGTGCATGCAGTGCTTCCATGCGGAAGGCTCAGGACGCCCAATGCAGGGAAGCTGCCCTGGTGTCTTCCTCAGGTGGAGGGCACAGATGCTGTCATCATGGTTCTTGGAGATGCTTTCTCAGGAGTAAGCAACCTGCTGGGGACTTCTACTTTCCTCCTTCCCTATTCAACATCACCAGGGCCAGCCAAGCTGAGTACCTTTTTTAATCACTCAAAGGTGCTGGAGGAGCTGGCATAGTTCCGGGTGCTCCTCTCACCTGATAAGTTCTCTCAAAGGCATGGAAGGGCTGTCAGTAAAGCCAACCACTGAAGTCTGGGCTACCACCAGTCATATTCCCACCCTCCAGTTGTATTTACTGCTTTAGTTACGAACTGAAATGACCAAAATTTTCCTCCATAAATCTATGTTTTATGTAGGCTGAATCACACCCAGCCTCGAGCTGAAAGGAAATTTTGTGAAATCAGAATTCAGACCATTTAAAAATGCTTTTCAGGGCTAGGGAGATGGCTCAGTGGAATAAGCTTTTCCCTGGCCAAGTACAAGCACCTGAGTTCAATCCCTGGTTCCGCCAAAAAAAAAAAAAAAAAAACAATGCTTATTAATAGAGAATTCAGAGAAAAAGGTACAGAAAGAAAAATCCGTTCTATCTGAATTGTAATATAAGGCCTAATAGTATTAAATATGATCTTAATATCCAATCTGATTAAGGAGAACTCTCCTGTCTTTTTTTTTTTTTTCTCTTTTTGAGACAGGGTTTCACTATGCTGTTCAGGCTGGCCTTAAACTCACTTTGTAGCTCAGGCTGGTCTCGAACTCACAACAATCCTCCTGCCTCAGCTTCCCGAGTGCTGGGATTACAAGCATGCGCCACCACGCCCGGCCTTCTCCTGTCTTTTAACTCATAGGAATTTTGTTTTGTTTTGAGGCAGGATCTCACTGTGTAGTTCACAGTGACTTTTATTTATCTCAGGCTGGTCTTGAACTTTCTGTGATCCTTCTGCCTCAGCCTCTCGAATGCTGGGGTTACAGGGATATGCCATTATGCCTGGCAACTCATAGAATTTTAAAACAACAGAAATGTAGTCTTCATACAGAACAGTTTGTAATTTGTATATTTATTTGACAAAGCATCAGTGTTTTTGGCATATTCATGAACATAAGTCTTAGACAGTATTCCTCCAAGAAGCCAGAGTATGGATGATAATTGTCTTCTAGATGTTTCCCATATTCACCTAGGGAGAGAGAGAAAGGAAAGATGGCAGAGAAGAGCTTTTCCTTTTGAGGATTCCAATTAAAGCCCCCCCCAGGCCTGGTTATCAGTCTGGTGTGGCCTCCTAGTTCTGACCAGGTAGCATCAAGACTCCTGGCCCCTCAGCAGAGCAGAGCAGAAGCCCCTTCATTTGAAATGCAAAGCGTTCTTCCCCCAAAGGAGAAGGGCTGGAATGAAAACAGAACCACCAGAGCCCAAGAAGGCCCTCAAGCCTGCCTCTTCAAACAGGGCATCTGGACATGGTACTAGTACTCAGCAGAATGTAGGAAAATTATGAGTGGATCACTGTGTCTGCCAGAGCTGCCTTGCCGGAGTCAAGGCATGCACTTCCCACTTTGAGCTATGTGTTACCTAGTACTGCAGCTGAGCTCCAGGAAGAGAAAGCCATAGCACCAGTAACATAATGGCTACTATTTGGAAGTCATTTTATGTGTGTGGGTTTTGTTGTTGTTCAAAGACAAGGTCTTGCTGCAGTGCTAGGTTGGCTCTGAATTCCTGGACTCAAACAAATCTTCTGCCTCAGCCCCCCTAGTAGTTAGAAATATAGGTGTGATAATGGAATCATTTTATTTGTAATGTTATTTATTGTTATCTATTGGCAGCACTGCAGCCAGTCAAACTCAGAAGTATTCTATCACTGAGCTATATCTATAATCATGGGAGGGGGGATGTTAGGATTTGAACACAAGGCCTTCAGACTGAGCTACATCCCTAGCCCTTCTAATTTTTCATTTTGCTAAGTCACTAAGTTGCTTAGGTTGAGCTTGAACTTGGAATCTTCCTGCTTCAGCCTCCAGCATGCTGGTATTACAGGAATGTGCCACAATGGCCAGTTTGGAAACACTTTAAAGCCATCTTCATTAGCTTGAAAGGATGGTAATGGTGGACAGCCCAGGGGACTCTGATGGCATGAAGCCTGGAAGGACAACGGGGATCAGGTGGTCTGCCTGAGGCACTGTCTTACAATAGTTTTTTGTTTGTGGTACGAGGGATCAACCACAGGACCTTGCACTTGCCAGGCAAGTACTTATGCCACTGAGCTATCTGCTCAGCACACAACATGTTTTAAAAAGGGCTGAAGATATAGCTCTTTGGTCGAGCACCAGCTCAATCCCTAGTACAATCAAAATAAATATAACAAAATAAATATGAGTCTGATCTATGTAGTGAGATCCTGTACACCCTGTATATCCTGTCCTAAATTCATTTAAAAAAATAATAAAAATAAAAAGTACTCTAGAGATCTCCTTCCTAAAACCCCTGACCCCTCTTGTAGTTAGATCTCTCAACACTTAATTATAAATGGACTTGTATAGTGACTTAATTTTTCAAAAGATCTGTCTATCTATCTATATCTTCTGCATTTGTCTTCAAAACCAACAACCCTCTAGATGGCAGGGACCATCTTGAGACTTCTGGGTACTGACACCCAAGCAGGTTTTTGGCACTTATTAAGTGAATACACACAGTGCCCCATGAATCTTTTACTACTAAGACAAAGAGGGAGGCCAAACCTATGAGACCTGCATGTTGGCTTTGTGACTCTGTGACAAGATACCTGAGGATAATAGAGGAGGTATCATCAGATGTACTTTGGACCAAGGTTTCAGAGGTTTTCCTATATGATCAGATGACTCCATTGCTTTTGGGCCTGTGGTGAGGCAGAAACATCGTGGTAGGAGCATTTGTAGTAGCTGGGAAGCAGAAATCACTAACCACTCTGGTGAGTGAGCCAGAGAGAAAAAGGCCAGGGACAGGACAATAGACACCAAGGGTGCAGCCCATGATCCATTTCCTTCAACTCTGTCCCATCTCCTAAATTCCTAATCCCTCCTAGTAATGCTATCAAATTACAAAGCTATCAGCAGAAGAATCCACTGAGGAGGTTAGGCTCTTAGTAAGACACTGGCCTCTGAAGACTGCTACATTGGAAAACAAACCTTCAACACTTGAGCCTCCTGGGGGACATTTAAGATTCAAACCGGGGCAGGGGAGATGGCTCAGGAGAATAAGCGCTTCCCTGGCAAGCACAAGGGCCTGAGTTCAATCCACAGTTCTGCCAAAAAATAAATAAATAATTTTTTTAAAAAATTCAAACCAGAGGGCCAGAGAAATAGCTCAGTAGAATAAGCATTTGCCTGACAAGTGCAAGGTCCTGAGTTCAATCTCCCATACTGAAAAACAAAAAAATTCAAACCAAAACAGACATGGTAATACAGTAGAGAACTCTAGTGCTCAGGCAGAAGGAGCACAACTTTACTGTCATCCTAGCAGCCAGGTCTGGTCATGCATGTGTGTAATTCCAGCACTTAGGCTGAGGCAGGAGGATCACTGTGAGTTCAAGGCCAGGCTGAGTTACACAGTGAGTTCAAGACCAGCCTCAACTACACAGTAAGACCTTGTCTGAAGAAAAAAATGTATAACACAAAAACATGGCCACCCTAGACCACACAGTGAATTCAAGACTAGCCTTGTCTAGTGAGACCCTATCTTTAAAAAAATAAAAGCATCACATAAGGGCCAGCAAGATAGCTCAGCTCTAAAATAAGGGGGGGGGGGCTAGCCAAATAGCTCAGCGGATTAAAGTTCCTTCAGGCAGGCACAGGGGCTGGGGGTTCGATCCCCAGCGTGCTGTGCTGACCCTGCCCCGGGGGCACGCTGAGATGGCAATTGAAACTGGGCATGGTGGCATATGCCTGTAATCCCAGCACTTGGGAGGCTATTACCAGGCAGATCACTATAAGTCCAGTCTAGTAAAGATACCCTCAACACCTGTAGACCCTTCCCTAAAATACAAAAAAAAATAAAATAAAGAAAGGAAAAGATAGAGCCGGGCATGGTGGCACAGGCCTATAATCCCAGCACTCGGGAGGCTGAGGCAGGAGGATTGTTGTAAGTACGAGACCAGCCTGAGCTACAAAGTGAGCCTAAGGCCAGCCTGAACTGCATAGTGAGACCCTGTCTCAAAAAGACAAAAAAAGAAAGAAAAAGATAGCTCAGCAGACTAAGTGCCTGCTTATTTTTATCTTTTAATGTCTTTTTGAGACAGGGTCTCACTATGCAGTCAGGATGGCCTTAGGCTCACTTTGTAGCTCAGGCTGGTCTTGAACTCACAACAATCCTCCTGCCTCAGCCTCCCGAGTGCTGGGATTACAGGCCTGCGCCACCACGCCTGGCTAAGTGCCTGCTTAGGCAAGTGCAGAGACCAGGGTCTGATCCCTGATACCACATGTCCCCCCACTGCCCACCCCCTTAGTGCACTGAGCCGGCCACTGAGACCAGGTGTGGTGGTGCATACCTGCAATCCCAGCACTGGGGAGGCTGAAAATAGGAAGATCACTACAAGTCTGAGCTGTGTAGTGACACCCTGTACAAATACATTAAAAAAACACACACACATAAAAAGCAATTCAGGGCCAGGAGACGGCTCAGTGGAATAAGTGCTTCCCTGGCAAGTGCAAGGGCCTGAATTCAATCCCTAGTTCTGCAAAAAAAAAAAAAAAAAAAAAAAAAAAAAAAGCAATTCATTAATAGCCAAATTCATGTGATTGGGTATGAAATTTGCTCTATTTCTAAATCCCCAGTGGTAGCAGAGATAAGCTCAGCTTTGTGTCTGTCCCTTAAAGATTTCCCTACCCACCTCAGGAAGGGCTGAATGCATGTGGGGCACCTCAGATTGGATGTTAATTATGGACAAACCCTGCTTGGCACAGACACCATAAAGGTAAAGACTCTTTTGACCTGATAGCATCAGCTCAGTCCCTGGCCCTGCAGATCATCAAGAGAGAGTTTGCTCCCCAGGGGAAGCCATCTAGGGGCAAAGCCAAGTGGTATGAGCAGAAGGTTGACTGTTCTTATGATATGTATTCATTTTAGAGGTTTTAATTAACTGGTGAGATTGTGCTGAACCAGCCCCACTCTGGAGCCAGCAGAGAGACAGGCAAGAAGTCTGTAGGTCATAGCTGGAGCCTTAGAAAACAGGCAGGAAACGGTCAACGAGGAGCCCTGGAGTGCCCAACCTGCACTCAGAGAACTCATGTTGCTGTCATGTCCAGGCAGGATAGGGGCTAAAACTGCCTCTGGCTGCTCCATTCCTTGTGCTACAGACCTCCCAGAGCAGGTCACTTACAACAGTCCATTGGCTGGATGTGAGTCTGACACCTCCAGCCTGACCTAAAAGGTGCCTTCTTAAACATTTGAATTAACTGCCAACTCTTAAAAATTGGAAGATTTTACCTACAAGTCCGAATTTCTGGCTTCTGACAGTAGAATCACCTCTCTCCACAGAGAGATGACCCTCTTGGGTCACCCTCACAGCTCCATGCTCCCATTTTTGTTTGCTCAGCCCTATTTTCCCTGATCTAAAGTGTTATAACTCTCGGGTGGAGGTAGGATGGATCTTCAAGTCTCTGGCAGCTCCAGGCTCTCTGATGCCTCTGGCTGTGGGACAAGTGGCCCAGAACTCCACAGGCCCACAATTCAACAGGGACAAGGCATTTGTTCATTTATTTAACGCCAATCTCTAAATAGTGCCACTGACTGCAGCACTAGAGGGATGGGCACATGACACCAGGTTCTGGGCAAGGGTAGCTGGAGCGACCCTTGTATGTGCTCTGAGCACATACAGCCAGTTAGTTTATGCCTCCTAACCTTGTAATAACCCATCCTGGCTAGAGACCCTGAGGTTTACAGTCACACAATTAGCAAAATTGACCACCTGACTCCTGAGCCCTCCTTTCTCTATCTGGGGTTGATGGCTCTCATAGGGAGCCATCTGAGGGGCAAAACACATTGTGGCTTCAATAAGAGTTTTTCAAAGCTGTACAGTTGTATCTATCTCAGCTGCCATATGATTTATTGAGCAGTGTGAAGTAGACGGTGTTTATACTGTAGGATGGGAGCAGGGGAAGCAAGTGTGCAAGGGTCTTTGCTAATCTGGTCCTGTAAGGCTCAGTACTTTGGCCAAGGGTTTAGAGGGCCAGGCAAGACCTTGTACCCCTAAGACTTGTGAGAGGAGCAGGTTACAGACTACTACTCACTCTAAAAGTAATGGAAATTATCCTATTGTGTTTGGAG